>VYZM01012901.1:20922-152543 GCA_013398915.1 Dromas ardeola | reverse complement strand
ATCATGGAACAGATCCTCCTAGAAGCTATGCTAAGGCACATGGAGGACAGGGAGGTGATTAGAGACAGCCAGCATGGCTTCACCAGGGGCAAGTGCTGCCTGACCAACCTGATGGCTTTCTACAATGGAGTGACTGCATCAGTGGTCAAGGGAAGAGCAACGGATATCATCTACCTGGACTTCTGCAAGGCCTTTGACACGGTCCCCCACAACATCCTTCTCTCTAAGTTGGAGAGATATGGATTTGATGGGTGGACTGTTCGGTGGATAAGGAACTGGCTGGATGGTTGCATCCAGAGGGTAGTGGTCAATGTCTCGATGTCCAGATGGAGACGGGTGACAAGTGGTGTCCCTCAGGGATCCATACTGGGACTGGTGCTGTTCAACATCTTCATCAATGATTTAGACAGTGGGATCAAGTGCACCCTCAGCAAGTTTTCTGATGACACCAAGCTGAATGGTGCAGTTGACAGGCCAGAGGGATGGGATGTCATCCAGAGGGACCTGGACGAGCTAGAGAGGTGGGCCTGTGCAAACCTCAGGAAGTTCAACAAGGCCAAGTGCAAGGTCCTGCACTTGGGTCGGGACAATCCTCATTATCAATACGTCTGGGGGATGACGTGATAGAGAGCAGCCCTGTGGAAAAGGAGCAATCTGATCTAGTTGAAGATGTCCCTGCTTACTGCAGGGGTGTTGGACTAGATGACCTTTAAAGGTCCCTTCCAACACATTCTATGATTCTATGATAAATTCCAGACTGACTTAGTTCTTTCCACCTCAAAGCAGTATGATTTTTAGCTGAGACTGTATGTACTTAAAAAGTGATCATTCTGTTTCTCTTGTTTGTATTTTACTGTGTTATCAGAGGAGCCAGCGTCCAATATATTAGGATTTTTTTTCAAGTAGCCAAATCACTGTAAGGGGCTTTCAAGCCTGAAACTTCCTGATGACCTTAATTTACTTGTCAGATAAAAATGTCAAATGACAGACAAGTATAATTGAAAAATGTGGATTTGTTAAAAACTGACAGAGAGGCAGGTAAGGCAAAATGATGGAAATACTTATTTTTGCTTGAAGTGATCCTTCTAGAAATCAATAAAGGCACAGCGCAGTGAACAACACATATATAAGCACATGTGTATGTGCATACACAAACTGCTCGCACGCAGATAAAAGGTTCCCTAAAACACTGTCTAGGCAGTGAGAAGACAGTAATCAGGGACAGTCAATAATTAAAATTTTTACAGCATGTTGCCATTCTAAATTAAATTCAGCATGTCCCTCTGTCTCTCTGTTATTTTCTTGTTTCTCCAGCTTTCCCCTAAGGTAAAGTTCAAGTTGTAAATAATAAAAGCTTTAACATGTAATGTTTCTGTTATGCATGCTCTTGAATCATTTTTGTTATTTCCTGCTTTTTCTTCCTTCATTTTTCCTCTCCATCAGCTGTGCATATTGGTATATAAACCTGTGTTTCTCCTCAAGACTATTCTTGATTATGCAAGACAGAAAAGCTCAGTTTAAAAAACCATTATGATAGGTTGCAAAGCCAAGCAAGTTCCTGCAATCTTTTTTCTTCTCTGTGTGTATATATATTAGAGTGCTGCATTTAAACATAGAAGTACATAGCATTTTTTCTAGAATCTCATTTGTTAGACAACATGGCCAGCATTCATATAGCTAAAAACAGTATTTTGTTGTTTCTACAACTCTTCAAGCACATTGTAGCTGCAACTAATGTGATTAGTCAAAGCGGTGATTTCATTTTAAAACTGCGCTATGTATCATACATGTACCCAGAAGCGTATTATCCAGATAAACTCTTCACTCCAGTTACTCTCCATGCTTAACCCAGGTTATATACCCAAAATAACATTTAAAGTGTCTAATTCCAGCTTCCTTGCTTAACACCATGCCCAGAAATCCCTTCTGCATCCAGCCTGGTGCCAGTTCTGTCCCCACCATCTACTCTTTACATCTATGTCCTGTTTCGGCTCCTCTCTGGGTTCTTCACCCAAATGCGTGGAGGAGGAGGAGCTGCATCCTCTCTGGGATGAAGGGAAATATCCCAAGGCTTCTTCACTTCCTCACTGGACAGACTGGAAGAAATGGTATAGATGTTTTAGTCATCTAAAGGATGAAAGACAGAGAGAATCTTCCAGCTCTGTTCTCCTCTCTTTTCTTTGAGCCAATTTCTCCAAAACCTTTTGAAAGGTTGCGTATTTGGTATAAAAGGGCTGGAAGCCCTAATGACAGCTCACTTCTGTCTCTTAGCTACATCCTTTATTTATTTCAATTTGACATCTATCAGGCAGTGGACCTTCCAGCAGACTGAAAGATAAAAAAGTTGACAGAAAGACAGCTAGACAGATAATACTGAGTAGCTGTAAGATAGGTAAGTGCGGATGGTGAGAACTGGAGCTCTAATAGACACGAACTGGCTGTCAGATAGATTTACAAGGTATTTTAAACAACAGTGCTTAAGAACAATAGGAAAGAAAAATATAAAGTCTAATTAGGGTAACCTTTACATTTTCAGAAGTGCAGTTCTTGTGCTCCAGTGATGGGCACCAATATAAGAGGAAATGTGGGAAAGGGAGGAGGCAATGGAATGGTAATCTTAAAAAAGACTTTTAAAAGGGAAAAAGAATGCCATCACTAGCATAAAGATGTGAAACTTTTTGGTATGTATTCTCTTGAAAAAACTTCTTCCAAGTGTCGCCCCTAACATTAGCTTCCTGACCAGTGGATGAATTGGAAGCCTGTGCAAGCAGTTTAAGATCTGACCAAGGATGTTGCTCTTGTTTAGGAAATGCAAAAGTAAAATATCTGGGGCTTCTGGGCACATACATTAGAGAAATGAGATAGGCTGAAGTCAAATTTGAAGAACAAATGGCTGAAAATATAAAACACAGTAAGAAAATGCTTCAAGATTAAAATGAGACATTCTGAGATATTCAGTGCTGACTATTTTGAATGAACAGTAGGACTAGGCAGACATGGGGAGAGATCCAGCAAGACAGTTTCTAGATATGAGATACGTGCCATCTCATTTGTTTGTTTCAAGCAGAAATCTAATTTACTATTGTCAAAACATCACAACATTAACAAAAAAAATCTCTATTTTGCATTGACAATTCAATTTACTTCTAAAAATTGTAGGGACAGCTTCTCTGTCGTGGCATGAATCAGAGCATGTGCTTGAAACAATATTGGACCTCTATCAGAATCAATGATTCAGGACACCTCTCTTGAGCTTTGGAGTTCTGGAAAGAGTGGAGTCCAGGGCCTAAATCACATCTGGTGGCAATTCAAAATAGCATGATTTGAGGCTGAAAGGTTAAAGATAGATTTTGTGATAGGGAAAGAGGAGAAAGAATTTGAGAATTCAGCAGATCTGGCATACAAGAAAGTCACCATCTGTGCCTATGGTAAAGAAATTAAAGTTATTGTTTCATCAAGATCAGTGTTCCAGGCCAATTAATTTTTCACAGTCCTCAAATTTATGAAATACCTAATCAGGTTTTCTATTAGCATTTCTGAAATGTTTGATTTTTTGTTAATATGATTTATTTGAAGCACACAAAAGTCTACATTGCTTTTGGATTAAAAATCATCATGTCCTTACATTTATCGCTCTGTTCAGCCCAAGCACTAACCCACACTGCACACATGCTAGTTTGCCCCTATAGGTCCTTTCTGAAACAAGCCAACTAGTTCCCTTTCAAATTTTTTTTTCCCTAATCATGGGAAGGCTGACATGGGAAATACCCTGAGTTTTAGAACAAGCCCTGCACAAGAAAGCTACAGCATGAAAACACTGCACTGCCTAACAGCTGTAAATTGTTCAATATTTTACAAATTCCTCTAGGCACAAGAGCTTCTGAGGTGATATAGTAAAAAACATTCCTCCAGAAAAAAAGAATGCTTTGAATCATTAATTTGAAAAAAAAAGAAGCCAAAACCCCAAAAATAGTCTTCTATAAACAGCTAGTTAGAAGAAAGAGTGAAAAATAGAGAGGGAGAGACAAAACACTTACAGATTAAAGCATGTTTGCCCTGGAACAAATACTTTTTAGTCGCAGAACACATTTTATTCTATCCTAGGAAGGACCAGATTTTTTTGTGTTGACTTAGATGGTGGGTACTCCCGAAACAATCAGGTATCTATACAAGGGGCAATGATTTTTAACTAAACAAGGGGAGATTTAGACTAGATAGAAGGAAGACATTTTTTACGATGAGGGTGATGAAACAATGACTTGGGTTGCTCAGAGAGATGGTAGATGCCCCATCCCTGAAAACATTCAAGGTCAGGTTGGACAGGGCTCTGAGCAACCTGATCTAGTTGAAGATGTCCCTGATCATTGCAGAGCGGTTGGACTAGATGGCCTTTACAGGTCCCTTCCAACACAAACCATTCCATGATTCTATACACAAAAGCAGCAAGTACAAGTGAGGTTATGCTTCAATTTATAGCCACAGCAGCGGTACGTGTATGTGTGCTGGAGTGTATGAAGCCCTAACAGCTTTGCTAGAAGTGTTTTGCCTGTAAGGTGCTGAAACAGAGGGACTGAATAAAATGGCACTAAGGGACACAAATCAAAAGCAGTAGCTACTCTGCTTTGCAACGGTATTACATTTTCCAGCAGCAGCCTCTTAGCTTTAACAGTGGAAGAAATGCCTGACAACACCCATTCACCCATCCCTGCTCCCTTGAAAAGAATTTTTCTGACTTTTCTAGGTAACTCCATTTCCTTTCACAAAGAAAGTACAAATTTTACTCTTTCAGATGTTCCATTTATTGGTCTCCAGGGACAGTATGTTTAAGGACATTGATGTACACATCTCACAATTGATGAACCATTACTTTTTTCTAACTTGTCTATCACTTCAGAGACAAATCCTAATTTTGCATTGCCCACTTTACCACTGTTTATTAACAAATTATGTGAATATTCAGCAGGGTAAATGGAACAACCTTGGATGTTCGGCTGCAACTGCTCCAGTAATTCTTCTCTAGATGCTAAGACTATAACATGTAGAATTGGTAGACAGCTGAAAGATGTTAGAAGTTAATGCCAATTGAGAAGGATTTTTATCAAACACGACTTGAAATATGTTTTGCCATTTTAATGAGATTGTTGGTTGGTACATTTTCTGTTGACAACACAGACTTTTAAAAAACTCTATTCTTCCCAGCCTTCTCATGAAAACATTAACTTTGTATAAAATCAGTATAGCTCATATGAAATTAATTAAAATCTGGCTAACTAAAACACCACAAGAAGTAATTGCAAATGCGGAATTTTCACCAAGTAACTTGTTTCTAAAGGGTAGGGATGAAGGGAGCTGCAAGAGTCTGCCTTGGTCTGATACTATCTGGTATCTTTCAGAATAGTTGAGAAGAATATATATTAAAAAACTAGAAAATTTTCAGCTGAGCTGCATACTGCCAGACTAGTAAATGATGAAGATAGACTCCTACACAGCTTGACTTGGACTGGTTTGTAAGATAGATGTATGCCAGTGAGGGCGAATTACCATTTACCTGTACTGATATAATTATGCAGTCCAAGTCTCAACACAACTCTCTCCAATCCCTCCATCTAAATGTAGGTCAGTACCTTGGAATACAACAGTACTGAAAAAAATGTTGCTA
This sequence comes from Dromas ardeola, assembly GCA_013398915.1. Lineage (NCBI taxonomy): Eukaryota > Metazoa > Chordata > Aves > Charadriiformes > Dromadidae > Dromas > Dromas ardeola. The sequence goes on along the minus strand of VYZM01012901.1, from coordinate 146,884 downwards.
TGTTCTAGTTATTCAGTTGTGTAAGACAATGCTCCTGTTCAGGTAGCAATTGCTTAGACCTACAAGTAAAAGAAAACTGAATTGTAAGGAGGTAAGTGGTGTTAGGTCTGTTTGTGGCATCATAAACAGATTTAGTTTTCCAGTTTAATTCAGTATCAGGTTCAGCTCTGATGTCATATTCAAAAAGCATGTTAAAATTTTGGAGAGCTGCAAAATGATTCAATGTTTGGAAAAAGTTGGTGTTTTTAGAGTGAGAGGGAGTGTTTATATCACTTATGGGAAAGACAAGAGAATTCTTTAAAATCGCATACACACATTTAGATGATGAAGACATTTCTGATAGGCTTTTCAATTTGTCAGAAAAGCGTCACAAGATACAAGCTAAATAAAAAAATTCAAGCTAGAAATAAGGTGCAAATTTTTAATTAGGCTTAAGGACTGGCACTATCTACCTATAAATATGGTGAGCTCCCCATTACTGGAAGACTTTAAATCAAGACTATTTGTATATGGTAGATGTTACTTTTCAATCTATTGTCATTAGCTGTCTGGAAAAGTTACGGTTACAGTCATTAGGCCCATGTTATGAAAGGGTTACAAATGAACAATCATAATAATCTGATATTGCCTTGAAATTCAGAATAGGCCAATTTTAAAAACACTGCTGTGAGGAAGTAAGACAATTGGAGAGTAACAAGGCATCATTTGACTTATCACTGAGTACTGCTTCAATCTGAAATAAGTAATATTTACCAGCAGGCATTTACTCTGCTTCCCCCCCCGACTCCGAAATCTAAGCAGTACTGAATAAATATTTGAATAAGACCACAGTACTTTGAACTACCCTTTTAATTAAACTGAAGTCTTTATCTAGCTCCAGGTACCATTTCAAACAGCAGCAGAATTTCTCTCGACCTCCATCTCAACGATAAACAAAAACTGTCTATATTTCCTTTCAATCACACAATGATTTATATTTATAACAAATCAAATAATTTTAGTCAGGCAGAAGCCTAAGCAATAAATGTTGGTAAAGAGCAAATATATAATGCATATTTATGTTTTGCTATCAAGATTCACACTGACTGCTTAGAAGTAATAGAGGAAATAAATGTTTAAGAGTGTTGTGAGCTCTAGCTCATCATGCAGCCGAACAGCCAGTTGCATTATGCAACTGAGAAGGAGACGTGGGGCTGGGAAGGAGTGGGTGGAATCTCATTCCCAGGAGATGTTTCTATCAGCAGTGCCAATGAGAGAAATGTCACTGGAACCACAGTCTTCCTGATTTAGATGGGTAAGTTGCATTTTCACAAACATGACATAGGCTCATAGACGCTTAAATAACATTTACTTTTGATAAGAGTTATGTCCCTGCGTGCATAAAGCCTCATAGTTATTGCATCAGAAGATGCAGAGAGGATCTACTGGAATTCTTGAAAGCACCCAAGTGCTCAACGCCTATTCAAACCAATTGGCTTAAATACCCAGAAAATTTTAAAAAGTCCAATTAGGCATTAAGCACTTGGAAATCTATCCCTAAAACGCTTTTGAAATAGAAGTTAAGATGCAATGAAAATGGAACACAAACCCCTGGGTGCTCTTGAAAGCACTTATATAGTTTTGAGTCTGTACTTTAGCTTAAGCAACTTGAATTCTAAAACACTAATGAAAAACATGGTACAAGTAATTGGTTAATTACAGTAATTTCATTAATGAGTGTTTTAGTGTTGTATCTACGACACTAATTTTATCTCAAATGTTTTGTAAATACCTTGTCTGCAGTGTCTTTAAACATGAAGGGCAATACATGACTTAAATATAAAATTGTTCAGAGCATGAACATCATACATAGCATCAAGCCTTTTTGCATATTCTGCAGGAATATGTAGGCTTTTTGCTTCTTACCGGCAAATTTAGTTGGCTTTTTGGTTGATGGAAATGCATATAAAAGTTTTCTTTTTTTTTATTTGTAGAGTCTGGGAGCACTAAAAACTACAGAGAAAAGACTCCATCACTGTGTTCTGTGAGCTCGCGTGAAGCTGCTGGACTTATGTAAAGCCTGACTAAGGGTATTTCTAGACGTCAAAAGCAAGGCCTTCTTTAAGCAAAGAAAGGATCACAGAATCATAGAATATCTCAAGTTGGAAGGGACCCATAAGGAAGTTATGCAGAAGAAAACATTCCTTCAGCTGCAGCATTGGGCTAAAATTTCTATTTGTTATAAATCCAGAAGTATGACGCTGAGGCTTACTTGTTTTTTATCGTACAGCAGTGGTCTTTTTCTGATAAGCAAATGGTATGGATTCAGCCATTCAATCTCCCAGTGTCTCACTGTTTTAGAATTAGATGCTACTTCTATTATATTTGATTTTTTTTTCCTTCAGTGAAACTTACTTTCATCTCCAGTTTCAAATTCAAACTTCTGGCTATAGCCGCTGTATCCTGCTGCCGTCCTGACTCTGATATGAAATATATACTTGGTGGCTGGCTTGAGACCTGTGATGATAACACTTGGAGCCTTGGACCTTGTGGAGGAATAGCTGAGCTGCTCATGCTCCTGAGGGACAAAAGAGGGGAGAAATGATATCAAGTTGAGTTGTACAAACTTTGCAAAAATGATATAGCAGAATTGAAGCTCCATATTCTTCTTATGAATGTAAAATGTGTTTATAAAAGGAGGTGCAGGTATGGATTTCTGTACTTTGATTTTGTGCTATAGTCATAATGTATGATATGGCCTTGACTTAGATTTCAATTTTTTGTCTTTAACCTTGCATAGAAACACATCACATCTTTGTGACTTGGGTTAGTAATTACACTGTAGTCAAAACAATATGGAATTAGTACAAGACTACATTCACAGAAAATGGCAGCTAGAATGGTAGCTAATTATTTTTGCACAATGGACAAACTAGGAGGTCAGTAAATACTAGGAAGCTGTAAAGTAAAGATGTGGGAGTATTCAAATACCCGCTACTCACTTCTACCCGCAGGTAGTGCCAAAATGCCGGCGCTATCCGTGGGTAGACCTGTGGGTAAAAGAAAATACAAATTAACTTTTTCTTTAAAGTCCGTAAACTTCTAGTATGGTTCAACTGCTTCACTGCTGCTGAACTTAATTTCCCTTTCCAGGTAGCTGTAATGTAGTCCTACGTGAAATTCCCTTTCACACTCTCTAAGTAGAAACACTCTGCAGAAGTCCCCTGTTTATCTCCCAGCAGTTGATCCTGGGCATCTGCTGAGAATTTCTGACTCTCAGAGATCACTGAGAATTATGGTGTGCAGAGATCACTGGGAATTACCACTGCAGACCAGCTGCTGCAGTACGGAGACCAGCCATATCGATTGCTGTGCAAAAACTAAGTGCTGCTGTGCTAGACAGGTCGCTGCTGATACTTTTACATGAGGGGATGACTTAAAAGAAGAGAGAGTTTATTCCCTGTCATTAGTTACTGTCACTTGATAAATCCGTAATCATTTATATGGTGCCTTAAGGCTAGCTTTACTTGGTTGCAGCAGGCTCTGTCTCCAAACTGACATATGAGCAGAAATGTCCTTGGCATATGCTTAACAATCCAACCGTGACACCCATAGGGCACCATATACATTTACTATACCATGCAGTAATATTATAGTATGTATAAGTTATTCAAAGGGTGCTTCCAGCCTGTTAAGAAGGAAACAATCTGGTTCACTGAAGAGATATAACCAGGAGAAGAATAGGTTTCATTAGATTCTGTTGGATTCTTAACCTCCTCTGAGCAGCATACACATATTTTTTATATAAAACAAACAGTTTTATATAAAACATGCTGAGTTAACTTTAGTCATGGTGTAACAAAGTCACGTTAGCATAGGGCAGCAGGTACATCAGTATTCCCCCAGTAGGCATACAAGGAGATGGCTAAGAAAACCGAAATAAAAAACAAACATACAAAAATAATCTATTGATTCTGTTAAGTGCAGGAGGAGAAGGAAGGTAACAATCACCAAAGTCTAAAATAATCACATTTAATGGTCACTTCAAACAGTGGAAATAATTTGAGAAACTATGGTAAGAGGAAGTGTTGATTTGTTCTACAGTCTATTACCAAATTCTGAAACAGCAAGAAGTGTGTATTTAAACTGAAATCGTAAGACACAGTGTACATGTAATCTTATGGATGGAGACTACAATTAATATACAATCTAACAACCTCTAAAACTATCAAAAGATTTACTTGAAATGTTGTAACTTCGCTTTGAACAGGTTAGTGGATTTTAGACATACTTTTTTTAAGACATTTCAGAAAATACTTATTTTCTTCTGACAGAAGGCCAAACTATTGAAGTGATGGATTTTTTTAATGTTTCTTTTTTTGTGAATAAGCTTTCTTCAACTTGAAAAATAGCATGTATGTTAGCAAAAAAAGAATAATAGGTTAATACTCAGATTTGTAAGAAAATAGAGAACTCCTACACATACAGAGTTTTCACACTACTTCATGGACATTTGACAAACATTCAGTGTGTCACAAATAGCTAATCTCTATTTTATAGCCTTGTTATATGTGCAACTTCCAGGGACTTCCATGTGTAGAGGGGTCATATAACTTAACACAACAGCCAGGACATGCAGGTTTGGAGAACGCAAGACTTGAATTTATTTAGTAATGAAGCTGTTGACAAACGGGTGTACATTTCTTCCCAAAGAGACCAAGTCTTTCAACACAAGCTAGCGACCAGCTCAAAATCAATCTAAGAATTAGGGGAAAAAAAAGAAATCACCTGATTTTGCATTATCCTGAGACCACACTGAATCATAGGTATGGCCCAATGTTTGTGATCCTGCCCATTAAATACAGTATCAATACAAGATTCTGTTTCTGCACTTCAGTCCAGGTAAAGACATGACATCCAGTGAAGGAAAGATTCTGGATATGTTCGTTAGCGGTTATGTAAACAGCAAATGCTTGTTTTATACAGGTATTACTATGCTTCAGTTCAAAGTTTTAATAAGCACTACGTGCTCCATCTGTCATGACCCAGACATAGGTAGGCAGAGACTTTACACTCTGGAATACTCTGGAAATTTTTATTTAGGGTCCACAACCTGTAAGATAAGGAGGAGACCAGCACCTAAGGGATTTCACTGTACGATGTAATAGTTGCAAGGTATTTACTTTCCCCAGACTACCTTTCTGCTTGAAATCAAGTTCTAATCATTTAACAATTTACTGTTTTTTCTGACCTGCTGGAAAGATTGCAGAAGTTTCAGAATAATTTGATGGCACTGTAAAAAGAAATAGGTTCCTTCAGAGGAGGATGGAAATGGAAATTTTGTCAACAATTGGTGGAGATTCCCCAAGATCCAATGATAAGATTTACTCCCTGAGGCCTGCAGAACAAGGCCGGTGGCAGCGAAGAACTGGGAATGACTTCTGAAAAAAACAATCTCAGCTATATCTGTTTTGTTATATCTGTTATTACAGGCTAAATACTGTGTGTAAAACAGCATGTGGGATATAGCGGCTTCCTAACCAGGGATGTGGACAGTTATCAAGCATAATTTATTATTTGTAGCTGGTCAAAGATAATAAGTATGACAAGGACCGTGATGGTAACATTTAATCAACAAAATGGGTCCCTCCATCTGTGTGGGCAGGCTGTGGCTAGCAGCAGCTTCCTGACAGGCAGCCATCTCTGCCTGTCCCTTCTGGGAGGTGGAAGGTATTTTGGTCACGTCCAAGGGTTGTCTGTGTTGCTGCCCCCTCACTGCCTGCCTGTAGCTACCTGTGGGAAGCCCTGAGGTGTCCCATCTCCGTGCCCTCCCATTTCTTTTCTTCTTTCCTTTCTGCAGCCATCCACCAGAGAGTCCAAAAAACGATGTCTAGAAGTACATGATCATAAAAGTAATACTGCTGTCATACGGGAAAGGGGGTAGGATTTGTTACTGTAAATGAAACAGGGGAAAGGGAACCTGTCACCTTGATGTGTTTGAAAAGAAAAAGCACCAGAAGCCTGCACTTGAGGAGAAGGTTGCTCAAACTCGAGACAAAATGATTAATAGCTGGAAACTTCACATTGTTTTATGTGAATGTTTCACACAAAGAAATCAGCCTTTTTGGATGGGATTCATACATAAGACAATTCTCCAAAGAGTGGATGCTTTGGCATTACTCCCTTCTCATGACAATGACAGGATCTGCAGCCTACCTGGAAAGCCACAGCTTTCCACAGAGAGACATAATTTGAGGTTGATGGTGGTGGCTCTCAAGGTTGGCCACTCTTCTGCCATGATCTTTCCAAGGGAGGCTAAAGATGGTCTCAGAATAAAATGATACAATTCTAGTCTGCAGATAAGTATGGGATGCTTTCCCGTATTCTTGCCACAGATAATATGCACTTCCGAATGGATTCTGTGTTCAAAACGTGAATTTTAAATTGCAGGACTTGGATGTACTTCTTGGATGTTAGCGCATGCTTTTACCAGACCCTGATTTTATGTTGTGGCAAAATTTCGACATATATCAACCCTCTGGACATGCACCATATTTTCCATTGAAATGAAGCATGTATTTGTGGGCTAGAAGATGCCACAGTATGCTCTGTGATAGAACTCTGACCTGGACAGTGATGGGACAAGGATCAATGGGAAATGTCAAGGACTACATCTGTTCTGCACACTACTATAAAATCTGCAAAAGAAAAGAGAAGTTTCACTGGTATGGCTGTGTTTCCCATTGCATGCAAGCAGTGAGTGAACTGCTGGCCATTATATATGGGTCAGAGTTCATATAAAATGGGAAGTACAAGAAATGCTCTGATCCTTCACATTAGTATCAGAGCAGCATTTGTGATCCTAAGATGGCATGAGAAGCAGTTCTGAGACACAGAGGCTGAGGGTTTAAAACATAAGTTAAAGGTGTCTATCTAATATAATGTACTAGTCAGACTAGTATAACTACTAGTAAGAATCTGGTATGAGGAAATTCATAAGAAATGTTTTCACTGTATGACATCATCAGAATAGGTTATAGTTCTTCATTATGCCTCACTGAAAGTTGCTACTTTTTTAATGAATGTCATTTTCATTCAATATCCAGATCTTATAGCGATGAGTATTACCATTTTTCTCATATGCTCAAAAGAAAGGGAATTCCCTTTGATGACATTAAGCCTTGCAAACAAATAGATAAACTTCCACATGCCACACCTATATGAACATGCTGCTCTCTAATTTTACCCCCACCTTACTTCAGAGGGAAACAGCACAGAAAGGAAGACTTTGTGCACATATATGTAGCAAAGTATTGATAAAGGCTAACCAAAATGTTATGATCGTTTATCAATTTAGACGCATCCTGCAATCACAGAGTTTACAGTCTGATGCTATGGGAGAGAAAAAGTATATATAACTAAAAATGTTTAGTGAAAAAAAAAGATTAATGGAAATACAGGCTGAAATGCAGAATTTTGCTTATAGTGCTCAAATAACCTTTAAAAGATTAACTTTACCAGTAAAGCACTCATAAAAATCCAGGCATTTTCAGGTGTACAAGGTTTGCCACCATTAATACTGGAGTGGGAAAGAGAAATACGGCTCTAATCAAAATAATATCAGTCCTTATTTTAGCAATTGAAAAAGATAGCCAAATACAATTTTCTATCATTTAGAATATATAATGGGAGCTCCAGGAATTACCACTCTCTTGCAGTTTACTCTGTCTCTAGCTTATTTTACAAATGACAATCAAGGTATTCAGTTCATTGAGTCCCATGAGTAACTGAAAAGCCTTCTTAAATTGACACTGGCGAAAGGGTTTTCAAAGGCTTTTGCCAGCTGCTAACATACTTATTGTGTACCTACAACTTCCAAACGTATGTGTGTGGAAAGAATCCAGGGAGACAGTAACTGAATTTACTATCAACCGCTTGCAAATACATTTTCTAGTTTATATCCATTGTCCTCTAACATGAAAATTCTGTACTTAAACCATATAATCCTGCTTAGCCTTTTTGGAGCACATTCACTTAACAGAAAGAAATACTAATAGAGATTCAATCTATGTACCACAGGGACTAGGTCTTTCTCCTGTGCACTAATGCACAATGCCAAAGCTGAGTAAGTACCACATTGAAGTAAAGAAGATTCAGAGTTCCATGATTCAGACATTATCAATGTTTAAATAAAAGCACCAATAGTAAAAAATAATCTTTTATGAGACCATTTGGTCACATTTTTCCTCTTTCCTAGATACATCGGTTTCAAGGATATACACAATGTGACCTACAGAGGAAGCATCATTATTTTAAAGGAATGAATGGCCACAATTCTGGAAGATAGGACTTTTTATTAATTATAGCTCTGCTCCATGGTGAAGTGAAATCTCCAAGCCCTTCCTTACTTTTCTCATGGAATCAGCTATGATGGCACTTAATTACCTCCAGAGTAAGCTGAACTTTAATGTTGCGATACAGGCTAGAATAAAACAGTAAGTAATTACTAGGTATAGTGAATATGTGATTAATCAATTCAAATAGAATCTGTTAAAGACAAATAACAGCTAACTGTGGAGTTTGTACCTACTGTCTATGTTTTCCAAGAAAAACATAGCCCCCACAGATTTAATTTATGGAAATTGCCTTTGATTTATACCGCCTATATTCCTCTCACAACTAATTTGTCCCAAATAATTCTCAAAAATTATTTTCTTACTTTGCAATAAAATGTTTCCATAATAAGTTTTCTGAATGCTTATTGCTCCATGTCATATCTTGCTTCTCATCTTACACAGATTGTTGTAGATGAAGAGTAATTACACTGAAATCAGTAAAATTAACTACACCTGGGAAACTCAAAGTCTGTCTTTGAAAGCTTCTTTATCTTTCCTGATTTTGTGCATGATTTTCTCTTAGAAAACTATTTTGACCTATAGTATATATATTAACATGAATGCCAGCAGTAATATTTGGAAGATATTAGAGAAAAGACTCATAGATCCAAAAACATGCTTCTAACATTAATTACTACCCGACCACAATATGATCAACAGGGTTAGGTAAATTCTCATTGCAATATAGAGTGGTAAAAAAAAATACAATAATAGAAGTAATAGTCAAAGCTACCATTTGCATTCTTAAAAAAACACTTCCTAAAAATCTTGTACCTTTAGTTTCCAGCTGACCAACAAGCTTAAAGTAAATTCAGAAAAGTGATTACAGAGATCCGAGGCCCAATCTGAATTAAGATGAAAACTCTGACAGGAAAAAGTAGGGCCACAGAGAAAATTGCTGACGGCTCTAGTATTTGCTTCAGGGAAGAAACCTGCAGCATTTTAAGGCATCTGCCACTTCAGGTTGTAACCTTCTCCCTCCCCTTCTCGACCTCCCTTGTGATTAATCTGAGATGTAACAGTTTGGGGAGCTAAAATACTAAAGCGTGCTTTACCTGTTTGGCTTTTCAATATTTTATATTTTGATTGCCTGCCAGTCACCTCATCACTTTCTCCATACATAAAGTGAAGCTGTCAACAAGAAAAGGGGAAGAACAGGTAACCAATCATAAAGAAAATATGGAAAGGTCAAAACCCAGCCAAACCTCATTTTAATTGGATTATATACCTGGGAAGGCAGAAATGAGTTGATGTGAGGTGAACCATGAAAAAGAGAAAATTAAACGAGGAGAGATGAGGATGGGGCGACTCTGAAACAGTATTAACATTCTCGCCAGCACAATGAGGCGAGAGGTGGGCAGAGCAAAAGCTGTGTGGTTAATATGGCGAGCCAAACGGGAACACCAGGTGTGAAGGCAGCAGACAGGACACCGCTGATCATACTGACAAGGAGACTAAATTGAAAGGAATAAAAACAGGTCTGTGCCTTAAGTTGGTGATGGAACAGGGTGCAATTCAGAACATAATAAAGGGAGCTGGAGAACATGACTTGAGTTGTCAGATAAGTGCAGATATTAAATTCCATCTTTCTAGCAGTTATGAGCTACTCTGATAACATTTATTTTTTTAATTAAAAATATATACCAGTGCAAACCTCTGCACCAGTATCTCCAGGAGTCTTTCTAACTTCAGCATATAAAAATGTCAGCCTCTCCAGTTGTCCCTGAAGATTTTTCTTATTTTTCCACTCAATTTAATTTTTTTTTTCCCCCTGCACTGTCTTTTCTGTTGGGAAGAAGCAAGGAACTGCTGCAAGCATGAACTAACTTACTAATGATAAAGATCAACCCAACTAGTACTCAGAAGTATTGCTGTCATCTTTGGACAGTAAAGCACAGTCTCCTCTGAGATACCTAACAATAAGGTGTATTTCATAATGAGATAATAAACCATCTAAAAATTCAGCTCAATGGGAAACAGATGCAGTCCTGCAAAAACTGAAGATTGGAAGCCTTCTGTGACTGACTTCATTGTGAAACAAGCCCAAAGAACTATGTACATACAGCCAGTGGGCTAGTTGCCAAGTCATTCATTTGGTATGTAAGATTCATAGTCAAATTTCTGAATCAGGTCCTGTATATGCCACTGCAGACTTCAGACTCCACATAAGCAGTACAGGTTCCTCCTCCCCATGCTCACCTTTAGCACTCCTGCCAGAGTCCACCAATCTGCAGACTAGTGAGTTTCAGAATTAACTACATTTGCTTCATTACATTTTACAGCTCATGGACTTTTCTTCCATGAATTTACTTAATTATTTTTTTGAACCAGTTTTGCTTGTGGCTTCCAAGACAACCTTAGGCAACGAGTTTAATTACAAAACGTTTTTAAAAAATACTGGGTTTTTTTTTAAATCTGCTTCCTGATGATTTCATTGAATATACTCTGGTTCGTTTATAAGAAATAGTTAATAATCATGAATATCAGTGATTTGTTCAGTCAAACTCAACATACCTCTGTATATCAACGGAACAGTACTTCTAGTTACAGATGGGAAGTACTTCACTGAATAATGAAATTTATAATTTGAAAATGCAAGACCCTGGAGAAGAGATAACAAAAAGGCACAACTCATGTGATGTAAAAAAACTGTAATGTAAAAGGCCACAATCCAAACACCTGAAGGTCTCCAAGTTGCTGAGACATATGGCAAGAAATCTTCTCACGTCTAGCATTATCAGCATTGGTAAAATCACAGTAATGCTATACACACAAAACTGCTACATTCCCTCGTGGCAGAACCCAAAATTGTGGTTCTTCTATTTCACATTGAAGTGTGAAGACATTTTTAATGTAAGGAAGCATCTTACAACTGAAGTGGAATTTCAGTATAACAGCAATGATTCAATTTTTCAGAAGACTTCTACAATGATGGTGACTTGCTATAATACAATACAGCCAATGTTCTATTTTGACAAAAAAGCACAACATATTTTCAAAGCCGTGAAATTCAAGTGAATCTACCAATCCTAAAAATGTACTACAGCACTGAGTCAGCTACACAAAACTCAGCTCTAATGGTGCTGCTGACACAACCTGCTTAATTTACCTAATGTCAGTACCCCTACAATGTCCATAGCTAGTTAGGTCCACGATTTTGATTAGGGGTCCTGTTACGTGCTGGACATTTTGTCAGGTTTGTAATACCTTGCTGGAAAATTTTAACTGCTGTGTCTAATGTATGCATTTTTACAAATGCCCTTGCAAATACTACATACTGTATTAAAAGCCTCCTAAGGCAGCAAGCCTTTCCAACTTCCTTTTAAAATGTGTTTCAGCCTTTCAGGGTGGTAGGACAGGTAGAGTGACTGGGCTGATTTTAAGATTGGTTTGAGCCTAGGTTGAATTTTCTACATATATATCTTTTCTTCTTAGAAGAGGAGACTAATGTACACTTCTCTGTTTTCATTTGCCACTGAATATTTTCTACCTGGCAAATACAGAAAAGATTCTTATTGATATACAGCAGCTTGGAAACAAGCCATACTTAAAACTGTTCATAGTTGTTTACTTGGTTCACAGATACACATAAGAGAGCTATTAACTATGGTTCAGTGGTATTAATAAAGATATCTTTTTTATTTAAGTAAGAAAAACACCTAGTTTTATAGATAGAATTGATTCAGCTTGCTATTGTGAATCTGGAATAAATGACTGAAGTCATTAGGATTAACTTAAATCTCCATGAATGTTATATGATAATGAATAGTTCACATGCTAACCATGTATACAGTTCTTTGAGACAACTACTTCCCTTTTCAGAGAAAATCAGGGCTTATAAATATAGAATAATGTCGACAATATTAATGTAGATTTCAACACCATCCAACAAAAATCAATTTTGGAGGAAGAATTTTGGCTCTAAGGTACCAACTCTGACACTAACTAAAGTTCGACTTTAATCACTCCAATACAAATAATAAATGAGAGGCAAGAGGGAACATGCTGATCTATATATAGGGACATTGAGATCGTGTAGCATTTTTCATTATGAAAACCTCTTCAGATATAAATATATCAATAGCTATTTAAAAATCATTGAAATATCACATTCTCTGTGTATTTGTGAGCATGTGTGTGCATTTTTGTGCGTCTTAGTGCAGACCAACAGCAAACATCTATCTTGTAATGTTAACTCAAAAGGGCGAAATTAATCTCTGGCATCATGACTTTATTGCAGATCCTGGCATTACATCAACAATATAGCATATTATTTATATTTATATTTTTTCCAAACACCTCAGTGAGTTAATAGAGGAGTATAAAGCAAAAATGGAAATCTTTTTCCAATTAGTTTAACGTGAATTTCAAAGGACAAAATAAACAATCTAACAAGTAACTTAAAACGCTGGTTTTACACTTTCAAAACAGACAAAACAAGTTTTGTTCCTATTTTTGTATCAGGGAAGTGCACATTTTTAATTTAACTAACTCCACCAGAAATTTTTGAGTTGATAAAAACAAAAAAAAATCTGAAAAGTTTTAAAAGAAATTTGCAGACAGGTGACTTCCTTTTTAAAAAGGAAGAGTTGCCTCAGTCACTAAAGAATTGCCACTGTGATAACATAATATTGTAGTATTTCTGGCAATATATGCAAGAAAACCAGATAGTTTGTGCAAGGTCATGGCAAATACAAGATACGTCAACCTGGTGGAGTTCCTAGAGCAACATAAATGTTTTTATGAGCAGCAGGTGAATTCCTGCAAAAGGCTCTAAAGCTTTTAACAGCTCGGTAAGGAGTACATAATAATAGGTTGTTAACTCAGCCTCCCTGACAAAAACATCAAGAAAGGGCACTTTGAAACCATTAATACTAATACATTTAAAAAGAAAGAAAGAAAAGAAAAAAAAAGAATTTTTACATTATGCTTCTTTAAATCAACAAAATAAACATTCATGATTTTATTAGGGTACAAAACTAGTAAAGCTATGTAGGAGTCACTGAATAGCATACCCTTTCTATGAATTCAAGTTGGCTAACAAAATCATGCATTTAAATGAAAAGCTCCTCTAATGTGCATTTTTCATTCCAGCACGCACCCCACACCACCACCCCAACACCCATAGCTTTTATTTAATACATGGTAAAATCATTATACTAATATTAAACACAGAAATAGTACATTTTATTCCACGAAAATGGAATGGCTCTCCTTAAAAGAGCTTCTTCTTTCCTTTTGGATTTTTCTCCCTTCTCACAGAATTACTGCTTTGGGGACATCACTACTTAATAAAAAAGAGATTGCCTATATTATGCAGTCAGTGTCTTAGTCTCCATTTCAGTGTGAAAAAAATGTTAAAAGTGGAAAACTAATAACAATCTGTTCTTCTGCATGGTTAGCGTTGCAGTTGCAATTCAGTCTCAGAAGGAGAGAGGAAAAGACAGGAACTTTCTCCGTTTTTCCCCCAAAAAGGAATACATGCCTTTTTACCTGTATCTCCCCAAATATCTCCTGAATGCACCAAGGATTGCAGGAAAAAAACTGCAAGTGAAATGCTACCTCATATTGGAACATTCCTTCATTTAGACAAAGACATAACATCGCTAATGTCTCAAAGTACGTATCTTCTTGATTTAATCTGTGAATCCATCTTTATGGTTGTGAAAGAACAATTTATGAACAGTAGGTTGTTTGTGTTTCATGAAAACACTGTCCTAGCTTCAGTTTTTAAAATATTTTGGTCTCACAGATGAAGACTTTGGGGAACTTTTAAGCTAGTTCTTATTTTAAAAAGGTCTAAAGGAAACATTCTGACGGGTTTTAGGGAAATGGAGACCTGGACATTGTATTTAACTTATAAATAAGGAAATTATTTTTTCTTAGATGGCCATCCTTTGGCAGCTATGCTAGTTATATTTAGATCATTGTTCATGAAACTCACCATACTTTTGGAAAAATCTGTCAAACTTTCAAACGCAAAGTTTGACTCCTGACTGCATGTTAAGGTACCTGAGGGAACTACAACTCTACAACTTCAGATTCTACTAATACTTACTGCACCTAAACCCAAAGGTGAACACACTGAAACTAGCTAATAATAACAGCAACGACAGCAACAATAATAAAATGTTTTAATTTAAGAGTACATTCTCTATTTTGTTAATTCAGGATTAAACACATTAAACTTCTTAATCACTTCCTTTTGTGCAATTGAGACGTTCCCTCTGAGGAGACAACATTTCTTTTTCACAATAGGTTCATCAATATAACCTAAAGTTGTCCGTGGGAATGAGCTGAAATTTACTGCACTATAAAATAGCTGCATCTGATTTCTGACGCTACCTAATCACATGCTTAAGACTAACAGCTGATTCTTGCAGTTAACATTATTCTTGCTGTGTCCATAAGCTATTTTTAAAACTATGTTTTCCAAAGTTCAAATGGTGAATGTCTAGAAAAATTTTTAATAATTACTTTTATTAAGAATCAACCTCTGTTATCAGTGGATTTAGCTTTCTTAGTCTTCTTTGAGGTATGAAACTAGCCATGTGGTGCTAAATTTGTTGTCTTGTAATAGTTTGCATACCTCCTACATCTATGTGTTTGAAAGAATTTGAAAACCATTTATTCAAAACGATTAATGTACTTTTACTACATTTGTGCAGCTCTTCTAGAAGTTACTGGAATAAGCTTTGTACATGCAATTTTCCTTGGGGAAAATGGCATTGGCTACAGACACGAACACAAGATCAGCAGAGACTGAACTATGTTTTCTTTTAAATCAAATCCACTAGGCTTGCTTAAACAGCATTATATTTTGCGTTGAGATTTTTTGGTTCAGCAGGAATGACAACAGTAATAGCTCTGCAGGCTACTTTATTATTAAATACAAAGGTTTAGAAGCTATCTCTAAATAATTGACGACAACAATTAGGACACTAGCCAGACCAGGCACCTAATGGAGAAGGCCGAGCTCAGAACTGCTTTGATATACCCTTTGCTGCATGTAATTGATATTTAGAGGCCAGATTTCTTTTTCTCCTAATAGTAATTATATCAGTGTCATTAATAATGGCTGCTGCAAGGTCCTTAAGTTCTTTCCTGCAGGCAAAAATTATATCTCGTCAGAGAGTCTCATAATTATTCACTCTCGTTTTCAACAGTTCTGAGACTTATTTTTTTCTTTTTAGAATCTAACGCTTTTACAGTTCTTCCCTTGGGAAACTAGGTTAATAACAACAGAATAGGAAAACTGAGAAGATTGTTTAACATCACTTACTATGCTAAAATAAGCTAGGAGATTTTGTTTCAATGATTATCTCCCAAAGCGCATTTGTAGTGATTATTTTTTAAAAACATTCACCAGACATGGTTCATTTCCCAGGAGCTCCGAACGTCTGAGAATGCCAGAGGCGCTTCCTTGGAGCCCTGACACCTTGCTGCGACATGCTGATCTGTTCCTGCAGCTATGGTCAAATACTAAGGTCCGCTTAATACTACTATCCAAAAGCTCTTATACATCCAAATTACTCAGTGCTTTGTTTTTATGAGTACGTGCTGAAAATGTAATGAAAATGTATTATGGTATGAGTCTGACATTTCTTGCTGCTAGTAACATCAGAAACATTTCACTTGTAGGCAGCAGATAGCTACTTATGCCTCAAATAATTTGAAAAATTGAAATACATTACAGGAGCAAAGTGTTTGTTTTAAAAGAGTATGATTAGCATGAGGCTAAAAATTGCCCAGCTGATCATCCAATGCTAACAGCATAGTGCTTGCTATTTTATGCTGAGTATACTCACTGACTGGCCAGGCAGTTTATGCTCATATGCTCACCCCTGTGCTTATAAGCCTTTTCCTATTCCCCAGCCTTGTCACTGATGTTGACTTTAAAATTTAGTCAGGAAGATTGCAAGGGTATCAAGCATGCTATGGTAGGTATAGCAATAATAAAAGAATATGCCCGGAGAAAGAACCAGTACATGCTAACGATTCAGCCACAACAGTACAACAGAACTATGCCTGCTCATGAATAATGTGACACAGCGTGCGGGCTCTCTTCAGCCTCCTGTGGGTTGGGGCTGGTACATATATTATTCTTCATGATTTAAAAATCTAACGTAAAAGAAAAATCTGAACCAAGAAAGTCCTGGTACTTAAGGGAAATAGGGAAGTTGTAACACAGTTGTGTCTGAAAAAATGTACTCCTTCTAACCCAGTTAAACATTATGCAAAAAACAGAGGTGGAAAGACTGGTGCGGTTCAGCCATCTAAGTAGTAGGGAGGTTGAGGGTCAATGAACCTCAGACATGTCATACAGACCTCCTAGAAAGGCACAGGGCTATGGAAGAGAAATGACTAATTTTACTTCACCTTTCCAAAACGTCATCCCAAAATTCAGAGGATTGTCTGATCTACGTGATGTGGCTTCTTACAAGAAATGTCCCTATCTTGCCCAATGAGATCATGTAATGTTCCTGTTCATTTAGGTTAGATTCCAGCTGATACCCAAGTAGGGTAATGAAATATCTCCTCAGTGGGAAAAGACACAGATGAACATTTGTTGTCCTAAACCAGGATAAGTCACACACCTTACGCTGGCAGTTCACATGGGAAAAAAAGCTGTAATGAAACAACTTGGGCACATACATGAAAGTGAGCTTGATGCGTTCCCAGGGCTCCCAGGACTGTACTATTGCTGCGCTAATCTTCAGTGTGGTAATGAGCATGTCACAAGATTATCTGTTCCTCAAAAAGCGTGGAAAAATATAGCAATCAATTCATACCTCTGTACATGCACCAAGTGCCACATCTTTTTGCCATCAAACTCCAGAGTGTGTAATCTATTATACATATACACTTCTATAGCTTTGTAATAACATGATGCACATATTTCTAGACAGATAGATAGATAGATTTGCTTTAAAATAAAGAATACTATTGTTGGCAAACAATTCTGAAAGACAAAATTGCTTTCTTGTTTACAATTTTCCATATTAATTTTTGTAAAAATAATTCTGTCATTTGAAATATTATGCACTGATAGTCTTAAATCTTCACATTATTCCTATCAAGTCATTTACCTCAAGCTCTCTTATGTATTTTACTGCTCAGATTCAGGATGGCTCATTTTAATTCACATTAATGAATATTCAAAGAAATAGTGGTGTTTGTTTTAATGTTAGATTTTAAGAAGGAGCGTCATTTCTTGTATAAGTTAAGTAAATGCAGCTATAGACTGATAGAAAAATTAACAAGGTCATACTGCTCTCTAATTCTTTAAAACTGGTACTTTCCTCTACCTCTCTGTTTCATCAGATCTTCATCTCTTTTTAAAATCTCATTGGAAAACTAATTTCCCCCTTGCCTCTACTGCTTGGTTATTTTCTCTCTTTTATTTATTAATTCAACTCTAAATAATACAGGAATACAGGAAACGTCATATCTGACATCCTACATATCCTGTCCACTCACTGTCATATGGAGGTGGGTTAAAATTTTTATGTAAAAACTGCCTGTGAGTTGCAAACAACTCACAGTTGCTGCCAACAAAATGAAGCATTTTGTCAAAGGGATTTGGCTTTAGTGTAAATTTCATCAAAAGACAAGAAAGCAAAGAAACATCAGCCAGCCCCTCCATCCTACATCCTGCTCCAAAAGATACTCACCATTTAGAGATGTCATTGCAATGCCTTGGGATATTGCTTGGGTACATCCTCTTAAAATCTCTTCTCCATAGGCTGGCTTCCTCGGTTAATCACATATTATCTTGTGTGTAACAGAAAATATAATCCAGCTGGTGTATTTGGGCCACGTGGGAGAACTTAATATGGTTGCTGATACGTATACAGCTTGGTATGCTTAATACAGCTCTCAGGGAACATTAATTTTTGATGATTAACTTTAAGGGTTTGGGTGGAAAAGAGGAGGAATAAGCATTTTCCAGTTCAACTGCACAACCTGAAGTGCAGCTGGTATGGTTTATACCCACTGTGTACTGTGTTTCCTTTCCCGTCAGGGAATTCCTACAGAAGGACTCAGCTTCATTACAAGGCTGTAACAAGGCCATACCTTATCCCACTCCTCCATCTGACTCCAACGTGACCTTTTTGGCAAGAGGTAAATAGATTAGGATGCCCTGGAATCTTTCAAAAAGTAAAAGCTTCGGTCAGTGTCTGAGAAGCAGTTTTACAGTATAAGAGAAAAGTTGATTATTATTAGCAAGGAAACTGAGATTATATTGCTATCCGGAGTTTGATTTTTAAAGGGAAAGACAATACTGTCTATGAGAGATGCTTTTCTTTTAAACGTACTGGGCTGTTTGTGGAAGATATTAAAGGATTGTAAAATAGAATGGATAGATAACAGATTGCAGAATAGGGCAGACATCCTGTATCAACAGAGATAATTTGCAAATATTTAGTATCTGTGAAGACTACAAAGAAGGTCTATGAAGAAATGCTTTTCAGAATACATCTTTGATCTCTAAGGTCAAACATTTAATGGGTTTTTTGTGTGTTGCTGTAAAGAATCACTTATCGTCTAAGGTGACAAATGTTGCTAACTGTATAGTTTCCGGAATGATTCATAATCTAGCAGAAATAAGATATTTCAGCTACCAGGCCTCAACATACAGTATTATTTCAGGACGATGATATTCTCTCTCTGGTTATATCACATAACTATTCAAGCAATGGAAAACTTTTTCTCTTTACTGTGACAAAATCTCATAGCATCTTGGACTGAATGCCTAGGAATTTTTGTTCTCCTCACAGGCCAAGTCAGCTCTCTAATTATGTCCTAGGTCAGTGTATATTCACTGCATTTTTGGCTGAAAAGCTGCAGAACAAAGTGACCTCTTGTCAGCCAACTACGTAAAATGTACCAGTGTATTCCTAAATAAGAAACAAAAAATCTGTACAATCCATACAGAATTGGCTCTCAAAAAAGTTTTGTTATTTTCTCAAGATTTTCATTTTTAGAGACAGATAGAAAGCCAAACTGTATTTTGTTAAGTTATTATTGTGAGTATTTTTCAGCAATTCACTGAAGAAATTAAGGTCATATGAAAGGTGCTTTAAAGCAGACAAATTACTGAGCTGCTTTAGTATATTTTTAAATTAATGTATGTGTTCCATACTTGTATCTTATTGATAGCCTTGTGTAACTTTCCTTCTCTATTTATTTCTTTATTATTTGGCAGAGTCTTTCTCTGCCAAAGAGAATATTCAGAAGACGTGAATATTTTTCACAGAGAGGTCTTGATCTTTCAATAGTTCTCTGTGTGCAATTTGTATCGCACATGAGTTTCTTGCATATTTAGCACAGTCTAGCCTCCTTCCCCTGTTCTGCTTGCTCTGGATATGCATGGAAAGATGTATCTCTATGTTCTGGTTCACCGTCATTGATTTGTCTTACTTCTAAAATTGTTGGAATCTATTGTTAAAATTGTTGGAAACTGACCCATTTTGCGGGGTGCTCACAGTAGTTTATTAGACAGCTACTTGATTTCTGTAAGTTTATGTATCTTTAATGAAACCTTGTGAGCACATGACAAGATACGACTTCCATTTAGGAGCTGCAGAATTACTACTGGTTATAATTAAAAGCAAGCATGCTCCCCAGTGTCATCTTGATAATTTTGCAAATGCAAACGAGGTATCTTATAAGAAACAGCAGTACTTGTGAAATTTTAAAATTCTGCAGAGTTCTTCAGAGTTTCACAAAGTTAAGAAACTCATACAATCTCGTGATCATAGAATCATAGAATCATAGGGTTGGAAGGGACCTCTGGAGATCATCTAGTCCAACCCCCCTGCCAGACCAGGGTCACCTAGAGCAGGTTGCACAGGAACGCGTCCAGGCAGGTTTTGAATGTCTCCAGAGACGGAGACTCCACCACCTCTCTGGGCAGCCTGTGCCAGTGCTCTGCCACCCTCAAAGTAAAGAAGTTCCTCCTCATGTTTAGGTGGAACTTCCTATACTCAAGTTTGTACCCATTACTTCTTGTCCTGTTGCCGGGCACCATTGAAAAGAGCCTGGCCCCATCCTCCTGACACCCACCCTTTAAGTATTTATAAGTGTTGATAAGGTCACCCCTCAGCCATCTCTTTTCCAGACTAAACAGACCCAATTCCCTCAGTCTTTCCTCATAAGAGAGGTGTTCCAGTCCCCTAATCACCTTGGTAGCCCTTTGCTGCACCCTCTCCAGCAGTTCCCTGTCCTTGAGCTGGGGAGCCCAGAACTGGACACAGTACTCGAGGTGTGGCCTCACCAAGGCAGAGTAGAGGGGGAGGATGCCCTCCCTCGACCTGCTGGCCACACTCTTCTTGATGCACCCTAGGATGCCATTGGCCTTCATGGCCACAAGGGCACATTGCTGGCTCATGGTCATCCTGTTGTCCACCAGGACTCCCAGGTCTCTTTCCATACTCTTTCCATACATAGATACTGGGGTATCTAGTGTTTGTATTTGATGGAGACATTCAATTTCTTGTATTGCATATAAGAACAAAGCCTCATTTCTTTTTTCAACACAAATGACACGTAAAAAGGGATAAGGATAGGACTGCAAAAGCTGTTCTATTTTACTAATTAGTGTGTTTATTAGTACCTGAAGATACTGTTCTCTGCATTTTTATTGACTACTTAAGACGATTAATAAAATTTCTGAGGTTTTCATACTCAACTTGTTCTTAAACTTTACCTGAATTTTTTACTCTCCAGTAGAGGGATGTCCTTGCAGTAAATTAATACTAAATCCAGTAGACAATTATTTCACTTTTATCACATTTCTTATGGGTACGCAACACCACCCCTACTTTGTCACTTCTGCTGAGAATATAAATGCTGATAATTCCCTCTTTGAGGGCTACTGCAAAGCCTGAAAGATTACAGTTTCGCTTGCTGTATCTACCCCTGACACCCTCTTTTTTCCCTAATACAGATATTCCATTTGCATTTGGCCTCTATACTTAGGCAGTATTAAAGTTACGATGTACATTTCTTCAGCACTATAAGATATAATTTTCTAATTTATTACTGCAAATCAGCAGACTGACTCCCAGTACTAGATCATTCATCTCTGCTCTAGAATGTGGTCTCCAAGAGAGTTCTTCAAAATCTGTTGCATACCTATTCCTCTGCTCAAGTAAGTCATCTTCTTACTGCAATTGCTGACTTGTTTGTCGTTCATTCTGCCTATTACATTGCATTGCCAGGGAGCCGGTTCTAACTTAGTAACAAAAGGTGTATTCAAGAGCTACGCATTTAATTCAGTTAGTGACTTAGGGAGAAAATAAGCCCTGTGCAACAGTACTAGAAAATGCCATTTATGCCAGTTCATTTATCTTCCCACACCTAAGAGGGAAGTGAAGTTTATAGTTCGAAGATACTCCTTATGCATTATAAAAGGTGAAAACAGAATATGGTTCTTTTTGGTAGAAATGGATAGAAGTGCTTTAAACTCTCTATATAACAAAGGTCTGTGAAGCCTGTGTATCTAGTCTTGCTGCGCAATGGACAAGTCTAAGCAATATGTAGACCTCTAAGGAGAGCTATTTGCCATGTCACTCAGTATTGACAGATACTGGCAGATAATCTATTGATAAAAGTTTTTTATAAATATAAGCTTTATAACTTAACATCCATATGAATGGTTTTGAATATTTGAAAGTCATAATGTGGCTTACTATGGTAATGGATCAAAACCTGAATGACTTCCATTAGTGTAGGAAAGTAAGGTTTCCTTGTTTTGGCTACCAAATAGTCTAAGCAATCTGTCTTCTCCCTCTAGCTGTGCTATTTAAATTTACCCTTTTTTAACCAGTTTACCCTTTTTTTCTGCATCATTAAAGGTATATAATCTCAATAGAGAAGTGCAGTCACAGAAGAAAATTCTCAGACATTTACAGAGCCTAACGTCCCTAATTCCTTCTTTTATCACTTGGCTTGTATTTCTGTTCTTTGTGGTCTTCTCACATATCCATTATTTCCATTGTGACTTTCAGATGGGGACAGAGAAATAGCAAGAACTGACCTAGCAGGTGACTGTTTAAGAAACGGACACCAAAAAAATACCTCCTGTGTCTCTAGGAGTGAAGACACTGATTAGCACTAAATTTTATACTGCAGGTGCATGGCCCCGTAGCCAACTGGAAATGACAAAACGCATTTTGCGCTTTGGCAGAAGCAGTCTTCAAATTATGCTTTCACAAGACGTGCTGAGCGTGCACCTTGTACATTTACTTCTAGTGCATGTTGTTGCCCACTTCTGTGTGAAATCACAAAATTTTGACAGAATGCCAGAAATTTTACATGAATGCCATGCAGTTTCTCTCTTGTAACCTTTTGTAACCCTCTAAGCAAGGCTGGTGCACTCTCATTTAAGCACAGGTTATTGCTAAATAATGTTGCAAAATTAAATCACATTGACATTCACCTTAATTGTATTGCTTCAGTATCACCCTAATGTAGAGTTTTTACAGTCCATAAATCAAAATATGTTCAAGCATATGATCCATTTATCCATGTTCGTAAATGTAATTACTATGAGACAGGTCTATCTACTGCCTGCCTGATGCTCTACTTGATTTTGATGTGAAACAAGACAGACATTAACAAGTCAGAAATAAAACAACAAAAAATCAGTACAAAATAAAATGTCTACTTATGTAGCATTGTATATGGGATCAAGTAAAAAGATAAAAGCATTTTTTTAAATATTAAAAATACAACACATATTGCTCTTTAGGATCTGAGTTTGGGTGATGCTGTAAGTAGACCTACTTTCTCATAGTACTTGATCTCGTAGTCCAGAATGGCTCCATGGGGAAAGTCCGGCTCTTGCCAGGAGAGGGCAATGCTGTTTTGGGAAGCCCAGTCCTTCCTTACCATACCTATCAAGGAGGGTGCTGAAAGGGAAAAGGATAACTAAGGGTTAAAGACAAAGCACATGGTTTATCCTTTCAACCTACTGTTTTAGGATATCAACTCAAGGTAACTTTGAGTGACCTCCAGGCAGAAAAGCACGACAGATGGCAATTCTCAGGGAAACCATATAACCTGGAATTAATGTCTCAAGTACATACCAGTATTTCCTTTGTTAAAGTGCAGACCAGCTTCTGAAAAACAGCTATATACAAAAACATAGAAAGAAGCGCCTGTGCTGGTCCCCACCTCTGGCTGCGCACAACCAGGTTGCGCTGCTGGCTCCAAGGACATCGCGTCCAGAGCTGAACTGTGTTTCAGAGACAGTAAATTCTACATACAGGATAATCTTCATTAAATGTCATAATTCAACTGTGTAAAACGTATATCCAGTTTACTTTTTGGGATACAATAAAGTGACACAGTTCAAAACAGATGCAATGAATCCTGTTCCCGAGCTGGCAGCAGCAAGGGCATTTTAGCCCACCAGTGAGGCAGCTGGGTGCACGGAAGACTCAGCTCGTTAGAGGCAGCCAGCGGCAGGGATTGGGTTACTGGCAAACCGTGGGGGCAAAGGTGCTCCCAAACCTACCTGCTGTAATCGGTACTGCAGGTCTGCAGCAGCGCAGCGAGTAAGAACCACTTCCAACAGCTTTTGGAAGGGGCCCAACGTGGGTGGATGCACCCAAGAGCCAAATTATCTCACTATGGGGCTAACCGATCTTAAGAAACAGATTTTCAGACCTTTTGGAAAAGAAGGTGCACTGTTATCTATGCAATAATTTCAAATGGTGCAAAAATTGCATTCTAGAAAATGATCTTTGCTTATTTTATTAATCTGGTCAAGCATGTCAAAGGAGATCTAACGCTCTCCAGACACTAATGCTGTTTTAATAGTATTGATGCGCAGCTTTCCCAAATGTTACAACAAAACCAGTCACATCTTGAAGACAACTGAGTAAGCTGAACAAACCAGCTACCATAAAAAAAAATATTCTTCCAGTGATTCACAGCTTTCACTATTCGTCTTCCACTAACAAATATCAGTTTATTACACACTCTCTCCCATTCTCTATTATGAATCTTAATCTCTTCTAAGCTTCCAAGGAGCTGTCTCTTAAAAATAACACATTTTTATTACTTCTGTCTCTATCTTTTGAATGAAAGACTCTCCCTAGGAGAATAAAATAAGTATCTGTTTCTAGTCACAAAATTTCATGCCTTAGTTTTATTTCCTGTAAATATTTCAGGAAGTTTAAGAAATGAAAACAAGAAATAAATTATAGAATGCAAACAAACAGTAAAGAAACCAAAACTGGTTGTTTTCCTTTGAAAAAAGGGAAACTACACACAGAAATGCACATAACCATTTTTTTCTCTGTGACAGTGCATTTATCCAAGAGAGAAAATAAACTTCCATCCACTGTCAATCCACCTGTGGATAACTATTCTGTGGTATAATACACCAGTCCTCTCTGAAGTGAAAAAAGACCCAATCCAATATGTAACACTGAATGACAAAAAACTAACAAAAGCATCAAGGAGACAAAACAGAGCTTACATAGAAAACTGTCCTACACCTGTATTTATGCCATTTTAACCACAGCTCTAATGCAAGGGAATGAGAGGAAAAAAGAATTCCTGCCACGCTGAATGAAGGATTAATCTATCTTTCAGGAAGCCCTTAAACAGCATGATTTAAGCAATAGAATAGAAGAAAATAAAAATAAATAAATAAAATGCATTCATAGGTTCTGGGCCAAAATGTCATCCCTGAGTACGTATAACTACTCTCTCAGTCAAAATGAAAGTTTTACTCTTGAAACTGAGGGAGAAGCTGAGCTCTCGTAATATTTCTCTGGGGTAAAATCAGCTATTCCAAGCAGGGAACAATAATAGGTCTGTTTAAAGGAAAACAGGAACTAGAAACATGGATTTGTATTTGCTAAACACTGATTGAGAGCCTATGAGGACAATTGCTCATATACATTTGTTTACTATTTGCTGGTTTGAGTCACTCATTGGTATTGAGATGTGATCTGCAGGCACTTTTGAGGAAGCAATAGCAACCTTTCAGATATGCCTGATACACCCTGTGCGCCTTGCTCATAGGTAAGGGACATCAGCTGGGCCACCTTCTCCAGCACATCATGGCTTCTTCTCACTGCATTTGGGGGTTCACTGGCCAGACAACCAAATCCTTGCAAAATGATCGAGCTTGATTAAAGAAAACACCAGGTTAAACTGTGGATATAATTATATTCTTGGCCCTACTAGCCTTTTAAAATACAGATTACTGATCACAGAATCATAGAATCATAGAATCACTCAGGTTGGAAAAGACCCTTGGGATCACCAAGTCCAACCATCAACCCCAATCTACAAAGTTTTCCCCTACACCATATCCCCCAACACCACATCTAAACGACTCTCAAAACACATTCAGGGATGGTGACTCCACCACCTCCCTGGGCAGCCTATTCCAGTGTCTGACCACTTGTTCTGTGAAGAATTTTTTCCTAATGTCCAGTCTAAACCTACCCTGTTGCAGCTTGAAGCCATTCCCTCTTGTTCTATCACTAATTACCTGTGAGAAGAGACCAGCACCAACCTCTCTACAATGTCCTTTCAAGTAGTTGTAGAGAGTGATGAGGTCTCCCCTCAGCCTCCTCTTCCTCAAACTAAACAGTCCCAGCTCCTTCAATTGCTCTTCATAAGATTTATTCTCCAGGCCCTTCACCAGCTTCTTTGCCCTCCTCTGCACTCGCTGCAGCGCCTCGATATCTCTCTTGTATTGGGGTGCCCAAAACTGGACACAATACTCAAGGTGTGGCCTCACCAGTGCTGAGTACAGGGGGACAATCACCTCCCTACTTCTGCTGGTCACACTATTTCTAATACAAGCCAGGATGCCATTGGCTTTCTTGGCCACCTGGGCACACTGCTGGCTCGTATTCAGCCGCTTGTCGATTAGAACCCCCAGGTCCTTTTCTGCCAGGCAGCTTTCCCGCCACACTTCCCCAAGCCTGTAGCGATGCATGGGGTTGTTGTGGCCCAAGTGCAGGACCTGGCACTTGGCCTTGTTGAAGCTCATACCGTTAACGTTGGCCCATCGATCCAATCTATCCAAGTCTCTCTGTAGAGCCTCCCTATCCTCATGCAGATCAACACTCCCGCTTGACTTGGTGTCATCTGGGAACTTACTGATAATGCACTCTATGTCCTTATTGAGATCATCAATAAAGATGTTAATATACTGATACTACCTTTCTTCAAATTATGATCTGACCTTTATTAGCTTTTCATATGTACTGCATATGGTGCATTTTTCTTTGGGTTCAATTTCCAAATTTATACCGCAATTTGTGTTTTCAGCCGAGCTCACCGCTCTAACTCTTCCATTTGAGTAAGCCCGTGTCAAAACACAGTCCTAGCACAACAGAAGATCCTCTCAAAAGTTCTCTATAAGAAATAGCCCGAGTCTTCTTCCTGGAAGACAACTCAGTAGCGAATTTATGAAAGAAAATTACTTCAACCGTCTCCTAAACCAGCTGTGCTTGACCTGCACTTGAAACTGAAAACCCCATACAGCAAGGCTCACATCACACCTGTAGCACCGTGCCAGCACTGCATCCCCTCAATCAAAACTTGAAGGTGTGTAGATAAGGGTGTGAGCATGAGAGGCGTATTTGTGTTTGTATTAGGGTGCTGGGCAAAAAAAAAAGGTCTTTTTAACAAAAAGCCCCCAAAGTGCCACCATTAACCATTTCTTATATGTTCAGAAAGGTGATCCTACATTTGTCATACAGAAGTTATCTATTCACATCTCAGAGGAAATAAAGACTTTTAGGAAAAGTATTCCAGTCAGAAATTTATTGTACAAAGAAACAGACCAATCAAGTAATTAAAAGCTGCAGCTTGCTCAGTTTCTGTTTCTTTAGTTGTTGTGAAGTGATACTAAAAGCAATACTTTCTACAGAGAAATTTCAGCTGCTTATAACAGTTGCTCACTTGAGCAGAAGTTACTGAGACCCTAAAGATCCCATCCATTTATTATTAAAGCTCTTTTTAACCGGAAAATTGTAAAATAGGTAAATCCTATTTGCCCATTTATAAAGACTCTTCTAATGTTCCTATGATGAATCAATGGGAAGTTCTTTTAATTAGTTGTTTCAAATCCAGTAGCTGCAGGAGAGCTCTAATTTGGTTACCCAATGAAACCATTTGAAAAAAAAAATGCGTAGAAGCACAGCATGGCTTTTAATCACTTTAATGGCAGCATTTTCTTGCCATTGGTACTAAGCTGAAGGATGGTTTCTGGCTCTTGAGCTCAGCGCTGATCTCTGTTTTGTAGTGAGGATTCTTTGCACCATCTGCTCTCTATGTTTTCCTCTACACTGTTATAAATTTTTTGAATCGCGATGAGTCATCTACAATGCTGTGAGCTCCTCATTTAATTTAGTCTGATAAGTTTCTTTGTCTTTTCAAATTTGTATTGAATAATGAAAGTTCATTCCTTAACTCAGAGTGAGCTTATTTTATTCTAAATCTCCTTGGTTTCTCTTTTTCAGAAACCCCTTTCTCATATGCTACTCAAATGGCAGAAAATCACGGAATCACAGAATCTTCAGAGTTGGAAGGGACCTCTAGAGGTCATCTAGCCCAACTCCCCTGCTAGAGCAGGATTGCCTAGAGCACATTACTCGGGACTGCATCCAGACGGGTCTTGAAAATCTCCAGAGAAGGGGACTCCACAACCTCCCTGGGCAGCCTGTTCCAGTGCTCTGGCACCCTCACTTTAAAGAAGCTTTTTCTCATATTTGATTGGAATGTTCCAGCTTGTGCCCGTTACCCCTCGTCCTCTTACTGGGAACCACTGAAAAGAGCCTGGCTCCATCCTTCTTAGACCCACCCTTTAGATACTTGTAACCATTAAGAAGGTCTCCCCTCAGCCTTCTCTTCTCCAGGCTCAAGAGTCCCAGCTCTCTCAGCCTTTCCTCATAAGGGACATGCTCCAATCCCTCAGTCATCTTTGTTGCCCTACGCTGGACTCTCTCCAGTAGTTCCCTGTCAAGGGACAAATGTGTATTTTAAATGATGATTGGATTCCAGTGTCATTTCTCTAAAGACTTGCTCTTTTTCTGAAGTTGACTTCCATTATCTGTAACTGTCTGATTTCAAAATAGGTGACCTGTAGGGTTTCTGAAGCTTTCTTCCTTCAGTCCATTTTCATTTTCCAATTTCTTGTTTCATACTGTTTAAAGTAGGCAAAGAATTTCCAACATTTCTCCCCTGGTCTCCATGGCCGAACAACTTTGACATGGTGCTCATTCTCTATGAAGAGGCTTCAGACTCAAGGACAGCTGATGACAAAAGCTCACTTGATGTCTCTCTGTACACGGAGCACTCTATCACTCTGGTATCTCATTTCAAGTTTTATTTCTTTGGTGAAGAGAAACCATGACAGCCTTTTAGTGGCTTTCAGAACCCGCCAGGCCCTAGCAGGTATGTACAATCACTTTCTTATTAAAAAATCTACCATGCAACAAACAAGAACAGCTGCATCACCGCTGTTCTCTTCCCTCCTTTCCCTGCATTGTGTCTGATTTGGCCAAGGCTGGCAGATACAAATTTGCTGGCAGATACAAATTTGGAGGGGAGGGAGTGGAAGGGTGATCTGAACACATGTTGAGGACTGCAACTTTACTCCTTTGGATGGCATCATCATGAGAAGGCCGTGGGTCTCAATGTGTAAAATACTGCCATTTGGGATAATGTGGTCTAATTTAGTTAGATGTTTCTATACCTCTACCGATAACAATAATAATCTGAATTGCATAATTACATGCTATTTGTTCCTTGAGACCTCTGCCTGCTTCAAGGCACAGGAAAGACCATACTGCCCAAAGTACAGGGCTTTATCACATGTTTTCTGAGTAGGGGTTTCCAAGTAGAGAAGGGAATCCAGACTCCTCCCTGCCTCTTCCTTCTCTCCTACCTCAGCCACTTCCCAACTGCAGTTGGGGGAAAATACTGACCGAGGCTGACTCAGCAACCTTGCTTTTCTTTGAAAAATCATTAATGGATCGCTTCTAGTTTCATACGATATAGTTAGAGGAGAAGACCTGCTTTAACATCCTGCAGGGAGCCTGCATTCCTCTTGTTGGGGAACAATTTCTTTCATTAAGGGAAGGAAGGACAGTTGAGGGTGGAAGTCCTCACAATTCTGTGAGGACTAGTTTAGGTTGACTTGGGTTTCATGTCTGTGTTGGTCAGAGAACAAAAGACTGTTCATTAAGAGAAAAGGACTTTTTCAAGCTTATATTACAGGATAATGACATGAATTAAATCACACAGTAAACTATGCTTAACGCAATGAAAGCTATTGTTATCTAATCACCCAAAACCCATTCAACCAAGATTTCAGGAAATTAATGAAACAGAATATGGTATAAGTACATTTACTTGCAAATGTCTTCTCCTTTTGCTTAGCTGTAATACTAGAAAGTTCTTTTGTAAACTACTTATAATATTAGATTGAAAGGAAAAAGTGGTCTAGATTTGTGTTTCTCTTTATAAATACAGCTATACTTTAAAAAAAAAAGACTGTCAAATATTTGTAAAACCATATATATGTCGTATTTATAATTGTTAATTATAGAGATGCACTGAAATCCAATTTTCAAGTGCTTTTCTGGATGGTAAAAACAACCTCAGCACCTTTCTCTATACCAGAAAATGCTATTATATTTATACAATGTTTCTCCAGCCTAGGTTCTGTAACTGTATTAGAAATTCTATACTATTAGACACTGAGTATGATTTTATATTATACATAGCAATAGATGAAGTCTGAGATTCTAATTTCCTACGCTTGAAAAAATTGTTATTTCAGGGCTCCGTAAGAAAAACATTGATTCTACTTCTGATTCTAGAGAGTCTGTAAGAAAGGTAATAAGCAATAAAATAATGTTTTCTTCTGGGAGACTTTTTACTCCAGTAACAGAACTGGAAGTAATGAAACAACATTTCCTGATCAATGATAATGCCTCCAGTATTATTAGCATTTGAGCTATTTACCTAGGAAGGATTTACCAGAGAAGCTAAGAAGCCAAAATCCTTCAGCCTTCTTTACTAACGCCATGTGTGACAGGTATTATCAGTCAACTGACAAGGATGTAGTTATGCTGCCTATCATCTACAGCGATCTTCGTTCCTGAAGTATGATTATTAGTCCTCCAGTAGAGATGCATTTCATCCTTTTTTTCTTTTGTGTTTGCTTGCTAATCTTTCTGTTGCTATCTTTGTAGGAGAAGGGGAGAGAGATTATTTTATGAGTGAGGAATGTGATATGGATTCAGGAGACCTATGGTTATAGTCTTTTCTGGTTGTGCTCTAGAGATTTTCTTCAATTTTTTGACTGAGCTCCCCTAATGTATGATGTGTATGTCAATACCTTCCATTATTTCCAATATGTGTGCACTTTCATGTTAGAAGTGTGTGTGTGTGTCTACATAAAAGACTAAAAATTAAGCACAAGTGTACATGGAAAAAATCACGGAAATATGAACATAAATTAAACTTTTATAAAAAAACAGTTCATAACCCATCTCTGTATATTAAAGATGTCCACATGGCTGAAGCATCTTTGGGTTTATGCTGAATTCAATTTTTCTTACTATACAAGGCTGCTTCCAATTAGTATGGTGACTTGATAAGATACTTGATTCTTCACATAATAGAGTCTCCTATCATCTTAATCACTTCAGTGGTAACTCACAGTTACAATGCTTGGAGGGGATACTCTTACTGGCTCTAACCTTGAAGTTCAAAGTTGAGCATGAAGTTTTCCTGACAAGGCATTAGAGCTAGCAAATTAACAGGTTTGGGGTGAAAAATAATGTTTTTACTTTATTTTCTTACACTAGTTCCCTAAATGTTTGCATTCAAAAGACCGCATAACAGTATACTTCTTTTGAAGCACTTCATTTACTGAAAAATAGGCCTCCAGCAAGCTATAATTACCATCTCTCCCTCCATTTTAAAGTCTTTCCCCTTGCAGTTTTTCTTTGCTTGTTCAGAAATGGTGGATGGCAGCCAAGGGAACCTAATACCATTATAAAAAAATGGATTCTGCTACAGTGTTATGGGCTAAAGGTCATGATAGATGCAACCCTCAGATTTCCTCCAGGCTAAATGTAGATTCAGCATAATTTTTTTCCTACTATGTTCCATAATGCAATTCTTTCTTCCTTGCTGCTTAATTTCTCTCTCATCTACTGTTGATCCTATGTATGAAGACAGTAATTATTCACCCATATGATTTTGCCACACTACAGATTTTCTTTCATTTACAGAATGTGCTGTCATTCATTATTTTGCAAGCTTGAGACAGAAGCACTCCTAGATCCTTACTTCTAACAGGACGTGCTCAGTCCCTGATTCTTCAAAATGAATTATAGTACAAGATACTTAAAAGCAATTGTATAAAATAAAGCCTTATCAGCTGTCAGTAAGCCTGTGTGGATGTGCTGTTATCTCTGACGAGGTGTATGTGCAAAACCCTCAGAGTTAAAAAGTATTGTGAGGTATCTGGCATAATTTATAATACAGTGAACAATTTAAAATATTTTAATAACGTGTTTCTTTAAATAACAGTAGCTGAAAAATATCACATAAATGTTTTACATATATGTATATTTTAAGGAGCAATTTCTGAAGCAAGTCGAATAAATTCAGTTCAAACAAGCCTGGTGGAAGGGTGTGATCTAGGAATCACAGGCAAACAAAAAAAATATGTAAAACTCTAAAGGGTTACCTGTCATATAAATGGAAATGATGTCAAATCAATGCCCTCTGATAAGCAAAGGGATTTGCATCAGAATAAGCAGATTCTTGGGTCCCTTCAATTGCCTTTTACTGATGGAGCAGCAGGAGACAATAAGTGGCTTAAAGACCTAATAGGTCACTAAGATTCCTGAGGGATCAGATCTCCCAAAATCAGAGCTTCTCTGTCCTTGTTGGACAGAAGACAATACTATGGTCATGTGGCACTGGCATATCAGCACACATCAGGTAGCAACAACGTATGCGGCTGAAAGGCACAGCAAGGACATGGTAACCGGGGAAAAAAGACCTTCATTTCATTTGCTTCTTCCAGGCATTTTGTTTGGCATCAAGTAACAGACTATTTGATGTCACAGAGAAGGGTGCAAGAAGCCCCCCCAGGCAAATCACTTTCCTTCCTATCACCACTTACTACGATTATAAACCCTGTTGTGGTACCTACAGCAGAAGTAACAGAATACTATATTCTGTATCCTTAACGATCAGATTTGCTGCTTTCACAAGCTCAAATGTTATGTGTTGTACTGTTCACTGTTCCTCCTGATTTAGACACTGTGTGTGGCAAGCCACTGGTTGTCGGCCAGTGGCACATACTGTTTGAAACTGGTGTGTGTGTTCTCTCCTGGGGAACTTCCTGACATGCAGGATTCCTCTTAAAAATAAAGGCAGAGTGGCTTACAGGGTTTCATTTTTAGGAAGCCTGTGCTAAAAGAGAAGGAGTTGGGAGAAACTGGTTTATCAGGAGATTCAGATTGCTACTATAATGATGTTAATCAGCGTGAAAAAAGATGTGTTCCAGCCAATGTGTTATGTAAGTTATAAATATCATGCCAGCACTGCTGGGTGCCCGATGATATGGGGACAAGCTGTGATGACACATTTCTCCAGAGAACTTTGTTTTCAACCTCCTAGTGTAACCTGGGAATTGCTATAAATTTATTGGAAATACAACTTGAGGTTAAGAAGGTGCCATTTATTGCAGCAAGGTGTCATTATGGAAACAGAGCTGTAAGTAAGTCTCATTCAGCAACAACCCCTCCGGGGTCAACTGGAACCAAATTGCACTGCAGAACTTCCTGCTGCTAAATTGATCTCAGAAGTTTGAAAATGAAATAAGCAGGTTAAAAACCACTAGGAAATCCGCAATCTTTTCACTCCATTAATTGCCACTCATCCTGCAATGTAACAAAGACAAACCTAAAATGTGCACTCATTTCAGCAAATCTTTCCTGCTCTTGTTTATATCAAAAAATGAAACTGCATCAGATTGTAGGTCATTCTCTGTCAAACAGTACTTTACAGGTCTGAAAGAGGTTTTTCTTTTAGCAGGAAAATCATAAATATTTTATTTGAACATCTTCTGTGAACCTTCTGTAAAAGCTGTGTTTGTTGGCATGTGCAGAGAATGTCAGAGCTACTGTACTTCAACATTTTGAGTGAATATGTGTAAGTGCATGGAGACACATTTGATACTGACTTAAAATGTACATCATCAAACAATTTCCCCACAAATGTTGATTTTGAGAAAGCATTTTATAAATAATAGTGATGCTAAATAAATATGCCTTCATAAATTATCCCAGTGATGTTACAAACAAAACTATATACTATATACTATAAAATATATGATATATACGCTAAAAAGATTCCAAAAGTGTGCTCTCATCTGTTCATTACAAAGAATCATTAGGTAACAATAAACGCAATGGTTTGGTCTATCCCTGTTTTATATAGGGTCAAGTATCTTTTAAATCTTTAATATGTAGACCTATGAGCAGAAAAGCACACCCTTTTAAACTCTGGCATCTAGGCAATGAAAAACACTTCTAAAATGCCAGTTAAGTCACTGGTTTGTACTTGATGTACATGAATCACTGAAAAGCACTGTTGCTGTCAAATGTATGCTAGGTATTCAATCTCTAGTCAAAGAGGGTGGAATTCATTTTACTTGACTCAAATAATTTAAAAACTGGGTTTTAGTTTTGGCAAGTTGCCTTTGATTCCCTCTGTAGTTAGAGGGAGACTGGCAACTCCAAAGGGCAATTTGTCATACCTATCATAGATACCACCTTAGGGTGGCACAGATTGCACACTGGAGCTGCCTGTTAAGATCCCGAACTTTGAGATGGCTGCCAGGAGATCAAATGTATCCCCTAGTTTCAGCCACAGCGTTCAATACGTGCATCACTAGTATTAATACAGAAGCTTAGTACAAAATCAACCATGGATCTTCAAAGGTGACCTCTAAAGCAATGCAAGAGTAATTTTAGATATGCCAACATTGTAAATTATGTGGTTTTCCAGTTAGGTATATCTATATGACTCAACACAGTGTTGCACAGACATACCTGAGTTAGCCAGTTAGCTTGTATACTGAAACTAATACACCTGCATTAGCTCAGCCTCATTAACTCTTTGCAGAAGGTACTGAGACGCTATTGAGCTGTGCTGGAAATACAACGGAAAGATATAAAGAACTGGAGAAGAACAATTAATAGGAGACTGATGAGGTGAGGTTAAGAAAAGATGATGCACACTGCTTATGTGCAAATAATAACAGACTACAAAGGTAAGTTGCAGTAATTTTCTGCTTTCTGTGAATGGCAGAAGGAGAGAATTAATGAATAGAAGTAACACGGTCAAGTTATCAAGAAACCATAGACAAAATATCAGGGAACACACTCTGTAGTGAGAGAGCATTTATGTCTTTTATTAGTTAGATCACAGGGATGTTTGCACACCTCTGAGTCTGAGGATAGGCTCTCAAGGTGGAAGATAGAAGCAATGACACTTGAAGGCTTCGGGGCAAGTAAACCCTAAAAGTAAACAGCAGCCAGGTAGAATGGATGGATAGTCCTTCTCACCTCTAACTTCCGTTACATCTGTGATCTGGGGTTCAGAAGCAGCACTGGCTCTTTCTGGACTACTGTATTCATATATTCTGAAAACATGTCACCCTAATGTTAAATGCATTTGAAAAATAAATGCCTTTTTTGTGTTTTTCTCTTTCAAGAAGATTGAGTCTCTTTTATTCACAAAAACAAAACTCCCCAGAGTTAAAGAACCATTGGGACTGTCCTGGTTTGAGGTAAAACAGAACCAACCTTCTGTTCAGTAATTTTACTTCTTAGCTAGGCCTCTTCTAACTCTCTGAAATTAACAGCACGTTGTGTCTAAAGCCGTTCGTTCAGAGTGGTAAGACAGTTTGTGCCAAGGAATGTATGCAGAGAGGCTCTTGATTATACTTATTTCTATAAGAACCAAGGTTAGCTAATTTCGTTATTTGCCCCGTTGGAGGGTCGGAAGCGGAGGGGCGTAGAGGGGTCCCACCTGCGGGGAGGAGCGGACAGGACAGGTGACCAAAAACTGACCAACAGGGGTATTCCATCCCATCTGCCCCATGCTCAGTATAAAAGCTGAGGGATCGAAGGGTCAGCTCTCTTCCTTCAGTGGCTGATGTCTGAGGAAGACCCTGCCTGTTCGTCTGCCTTTGATCCCAATCGGTGTGTTCCTGACTCCAACTCTGGAACCTGGTTCCCACCCGTCGCTGAGTCCAGCCGGGGACTTCCCCAGTGCCTGCCGGTGACGTCATCCTGGGAGCTTAATACGGTTTTGTATATACTGTATCTATTTCATTATTTTCCTTTTTATCTTATTATTAATATCTCATTAAAGTAGTTTAGTTTCTTCTAAACTCATAAATCTCTTTATCCCTCCCCCTCCTCCCCGTGCACGAGAGGCTGGGGGGGAGCATCTATCGCCGGCCATTGGCCGATTTGGTCAAAACCATCACAGGGACCTAAAGAGTTTTCATCTTTTTTACTTGTATAAAAATTAAAACACCAAGAAAACTGAGCAGCCTAGAAATTAGATCAGACAATGGGCAGTAAAAGATGTTTCAAAGAAAGGTTTGTGGAATCCTGGGCAATTATGGAATAAGCTTTCAAAAGGGAAGCTTCTTCCAACTATTAGCTACTAGTTAACTCATGTCCTGAAGCTTGTGGTTTTATACTTATTATACATATCCATGCTCATGCACTGGTAGACAATCTCCCGACAGAGATCCAGGTGAGGACGAAACCTGAGCATTCACACTTCCAGATCAGTGCATCATTTCGCTTAAGGAGCCTATCTTATATTTCCAAGAAATTAATTATCTGATGACTGCCCTCTTAACAAGAGCCTCTGAATTCTCAGAACTCTTCCCTTTGTGTCCCTTTGGTATTTCTATTCTTTTTCTTGGCACTGTCTTTACCAGTTTTTGTGTTTTTCAACATTCTGCTTGTTGAACTCTGCCCTGTAGTTTTTTCCCAAGTCTGTTCTTCATTACCTATCTCTGTGCCAACCCAGCACAACAAAGGTGTGAAAGGAAAGGAAAAGCAGGAAGGTTTGAGGAGGGAAGCTGAGCACTGCTGTCCTTCCCTTCACAACCTCTTCTTGTCCAAGGGACAATGTCTAGGAGACTTGCTGACACATGCAGAGTTTGCAGTGGTCACTTTCTAGACAGGACCACAAATATTCTGTGGCCTCCAAAAAGTTAGGAAGTGGACAGACATTCAGGCAAGAAACACAGAAAACATGCCTTATTAACTAACATGCTACTGAACACTGCTGGGAGCCGGAAGAGTACATAAGGAGAAGTATCATTTGATACTTTCCCTATTTTCTTCCATCAATGTCCCTTATTGCTTATTTTCAGAGAGAAAATAATGGACTAGATTAACCTTTTGAAATTTAGAAGTACTGTCTGATTAGAGAGCCTTCTGTTTAACTCAGTCCCAAGCAGAAAGGCAGGTTTTTTACATTCAGCTTTCCTCTGAAATAAGCTTTTATCTATCCCTAAATAGTCTCCTGCACCGCAGAAATTCTACAGAGAGAAAACACCCAGTGATGCAGCTTGGGTAGTTGCTTGTAAGAACTAATGTCTCATATCCACCTAGTACATTAGTGGTGTAGAGCCGAGTGCTTCAGGGTCTAACTTTTAACTGCCTGATCCTCAAAATGAGATTTAGAGTTAAATCATGCTACATGTCCAAGGTCCTTAACGCTGTCAAAACAGAGGCAACCCAGAGCGTGCACAAAAGCAGAATTTGAGAATTTAGACAACTTTCGGTTTGACAGCTGATTTAGGTATACATGGGTGTTAAGCATCATCAGGTTTAGTATTGCACTATTATGAGAAGCAATATCGTTACATTGGAATAACACAAAATAATGCTCTCATGAGCAAAATATTGTTCAGCCTCTTTTACTCTTCTCATCAAGTACATCTTCCTATTTTAAATCCTCCTTAAGTACTTTAAATAATTATCTTTTCCCAATATCACACTTTGTTTTGTGATTCAATTGTGAGTCTGGAATTTGATTGTAAAGTTTGAGAAATTAGTGTAGTCACACAGGATATTTAAAGTTCTTTGGCAACCAAACAAAATCAAACAGTACGATCCCCTAATTCAGATCCATGTCTCAGTAACGGGCAATGATCTCTGCTTCTGTCACATTCATCCTACAATATTCTACAACAGGCAATTGTCTCCAGTCCCTCTGTACTCAAACATGGTGAAACCTGTGCAAAGCAACCACAGAAACACAGCAACTACTAAGGGAATCTTTGATATAGGAAAAAAAATAATCATTCACACACATAGCAATTCCTTAAAGGACATCTAGAGGATACTATCTTAGCATGGCTATGAAAGGGTCCTGACAAATTCAGATGTGCGCACTCCAGATCTACTAGTTCATTATATACACTGTTCAGAAAATAAGGGTTAGTAAAATGGGATCAAATAGGAGGTTTAAAAATATCAAGAAAATAAATCATACAGAATGAATTTATAATAGTTTTCTAAAAATATTATTCTGCTTGCACAGAATAATTCTGTGCTGATAACTTTATGGAAAAGAATAACGAAAACAAATGGGCTATTTATGTATCGCAGATTTTAATCCTAAAATACACTTGTTACCATTTTGAGGAAACCCACATCAATGGCATTAATTTGCTGAGCCATCATGTTAACTCTGCCATGAATCAGAATTTTCTATGCTTCATTAATGATCGTGATCACAAAGTATTTGTGGTGTTGACTTAACTACTCGTGCCATGGGTGGTCAGACACATTGTGA
The DNA here is from genome assembly GCA_013398915.1 of Dromas ardeola. Taxonomy (NCBI): domain Eukaryota; kingdom Metazoa; phylum Chordata; class Aves; order Charadriiformes; family Dromadidae; genus Dromas; species Dromas ardeola. The sequence continues at coordinate 108,599 of VYZM01012901.1, read as the reverse complement.
TTGGGTTTGTAACTGCTCATGTTATGCAAATTGATCTTCCCCTGAAACGTCCTTCCAAAAATTTCCACTTTGAATGCAAAAAATCTTGAGGAAGAAAGGCTGTTTTGATAATTAATTCATTGGCTCGGCCTGACAAAGAGAGGATTCGGCTGATCTGAGAAGGAGCTCCTCTAACTGTAAAAGCTTTGAGTTTACTATCATCCTCACTTGCTGGTCAGTTCTCATTATATTTACGCCAGGGTATTCAGATCATCTACTCTCAGTTACTTTAGGCATCTAATTCAACGGGAACAACTAAAGTTAGGAGCATCAGGACCCTGTATAAATAGTGCAGACCCATAGTGCCTCCAGATGGAGATGCAGAGCACCCTGCTTAGATGTTTAAAGTTACTGAACACCCCGCACCTTCTTTGGTGCTCCACCAAGTAACCCAGGCTCAGAAACATACCCTCAGGGGCTGTATGGGATTTTGTCTTTTAGTGCTGCTTGCCCAGAGACAGATGACTTTTCCTTCCTCCAAAAAAAATTCTGCACCACTAGCTTTTCAAACAGCGAAACAAGACCTCAGAGAACACAACAAAATTCTACAGAAGAAATTTAACAATTAAATGTCTTCTGAAGATTATAAAATGGTGCATCTTAAAAGTTATGACCTCAGCCTGTCTGGTCTGTGTTCTGCATCTCTTCTCAGTGGCTAGACTGGAAAGACAGAGCTGAGTCGCAAGGTGCCTCCTGGTTCTTTTTTCAGAGATCACCAATTGCTGAGCGCTTTCTCAAACATACCATCCCTCTCTGCTAATGCACCTCTTCAGCTGGAAGCATCTAGTGCACTGTATGGTCCTAATTTGTCCCTCAAGCACTGAGGTCAGTGGAGCTGCACAACAGAATAGTGGAAGGAATATATAGCTATGATGTGTGCAATTATATATTTAAAACATACTGTCTATCGCTATATTCATGCATGCATTTATCTTTAAGCTATGACTTCCACACAATCATATCCGCACGCCAATAACTGCACTGACATAAAAGCTAATGAATTTTGCTCATAAATATATGCAAGTACAGAAAAGCCTATAAAACACTGAATTCTCTTTCCTCAGCCGGTAGGAACTTCTCACCTTTAATTCACATTCACAAAATGACATTACTGCTTTTTTTTTTTTAAGATAACAATCACACTAACCCTACTGTAGTCTATAAACTTTGACATCGCTATGTAATATCTTTAAAACAATGCATTAAACATTTCATAATGCAATCATTTGCATCAGAACCTCCCATCAGGTATTCACGTATAGTCCTGTTATAACATCTATATACCAATTTCAAAGGCGTTGCTTGCTTCCTTTTAAAATAGGCAGAAACACAAGAATGTGCTGCAGATTCCAAGATAACAATAATCGCTATTACATGAAGGTTTTTTAAGCACACAATCCTGAATACAAAAGTAATACAAAATAGCTGATGGGAGACACTTATTATCATTCTCAAGTAATTGGAACTAGCAAGGAAGAAAACAGTTGATATATTTCAATGTTTAAACAGCTTGATAAAATAATTAAGAAAATTTAATATGTTTAAGAATGATTTGTGGACACTTTATGGTTCAGAATAATCATTTGTAAATACAATTATTGTTATGATAAATACATAACTGAAATATTCAGCTATCGTAATTCTATTTCAAGTGTCATACATACACTTTTCTCAGTGTCTAAAACATTTCATACTCTACATAATCAGTTCATAAGAGTTCTCACATGTATGTTGTTACCAAGCCATCTAAACTTCTCCTCTCATTAAGGTAATAAGTGAATGCAATATTTTTTCTCTTCGAATAACACATATTTACATTATGGGAAAAAAAAATCTCAATAGAAGTCAGATTGCTATGTTTTGCATTTTCTGCTTTAAAAAAAAAGTAAGCAAATGTACCTGTCTAATTTCAGAATAAGAGAACATGAAATCTGAGCTATTCTTAGAACAAGAAATTACATTAGGTTTCCCTGTATTTTTAATATTTTTATTACTGGACTCCAAAAATATAACCCTGCATAAACATAGTTCTTGTTTGGAATTTGTTTTATCGAGAACTTGTTTTATAAAGTAAGAGAAAAAATCTCAGAGAAAGTGTACTTCAAGTTTTTATTTACGTGAGACAGTAAAAGTGGAAGTCATTCCTTGAGTTTGAAGACATATGTACTTCAATGTAAGAAGCTGACAGAAATCTAATAATCTTTGGAGACATGATCTCAAATGCACTGCTTGTGCATGCACACGGCAGTTGGGTAAACCGGACAGCCCTTCTAAGATGAGCACTGCAGGTTGCTGAGAGAAGCAGCACCTCTTGCGTGAGCGGGATGCCCCAAGCTGAGCACAGTGGGGCTGCCCCCAGCTCCCCGATCCCCTGACTGATTTCCAGCCCTGATGGAGAGTGGGGTGCAGCTCTAGAGGCAAGAGTCCTGCAGCCTCCCATGCCCCCACCTCTGCTGATGGGCAACCTGGCAAGCCTGTAGGGATTTAGTTGCAGTTAACCCTCACTGATGCTATAATCTCACGGCCCTGGGGGGGGCCCGAGGTTGGGTCACTCCGTAAGTGGAGTGCCTTGGCCTCAACTCTAATGTTTACTCACCACCTTGTCTCTAATCTTTGCTCCTTGCAGTTGTGCCAGCCCTAGCAGGGAGCTGCTTGGTGTTCGGGTTAGTGGCATCCCAGGTACTTGGGATCTACAAGGGATGAGTGAGTAAATATGGGATTTTTTAAGGGGAAGGCATGCTTCATGACCTATTGGAGTTCTTTGAAGGTGTCAATGAACATATGGTTAAGGGGGTGCATTTAATACAGACTGTGGATTTCTTAAAGGCCTTCGACGAAGTCCCTCACCAAAGCGTCTTAAAAGAAGGAAGGCCTTTGCATGGATACATAAGTGGATAAAGCTAGAAAACAGTGGGCAGGTATAAATGGTCTTTATGTTTACAGTGGAGCAACTTTACCAGGAACCTCCTGATGTACATTTTGCTTATCCTGTGCTGTTTAAGATGCTCATGAATGATCTGGTGAGATGAGAAAGTTTGCTAAACTCATCAGGATAGTAGAAAAGGAGGACTAACTGTGAAGAACTATGGAAGGAGTGACAGGATAATAAAATGGCAGATGAAATTCAGAAGAGAGTGATGCACTAAGGAAAAGAACACTAAATTTCATAAGTAAAATGACCATTCCCACCCAGGAACAAGATCTTGGAATTGTAATAACTAGATCTATGAAAATGCCAGGTCTGTGCTTAACTGTAATAAAAAGATTAAATGAAATGCTAGGGATTACAAAGAAAGGAAAACACAGCACAGGTCCACATTTCAAACACATTTTGAATATCGTGGGTAATTTTGGTCCCCTCATCTCAAAAATTATATATTAGAACATGATAGGGTTCAGAAAATAGCTACAACAGTTAGTACATTGAAGTTGTGGAATGACTTGCACATAAGCGACTCCAGAAAAGATTTGGGCTTCCCAGTCTGAAAAGGAGGATGCAATGGATGGTTAAATCATTAATGACATAGAGAACACAAGGAGCGATCATTGCTTCTTGCAGCACAAAAACTAGAGTGTCAAATGAAGTTGAAAGGAAGTGATTCTTAATAAAATGTGAAATTAAGCTGCAGAATTCCTTGCCAAGGGATGTTATAGATTCTTTTTTAATATAAGTTTAATAATAAATTATTAAACTACTACTGGGCAGGGAAGTCTCCAAAGTACAACTTGTCAGAAGCTAGGTGAGTACTCAAGGAATGGATCTTGTAAACTTTTTCTGTTCTCTCATTCACTCTAATGTTCAGATTTTGGCTACTGCCAGAGAGAGGACATGAGGCCAGATGGACCAATGGTGTGATGCAATACAGCTGCTCTTCTGTATAATCAATAGAAATAGGAGATGAATGTATGAGGAGTGCAGGGTTGCTGCCTGGTGCCTGGCTTGGTTTTGTACTTAGTAGCTCGATGAAGAGTTCTTATTCTGGTTTTTGAGGGATTTGATCTTTCTGTGTGTTTGTGCAGTGATGATAAGTCTGGTGTCTTCTCACTGAATCTACTGCATGTGCATGGAGAAACTGCTTGCATCTTGCATATTGTAGTGGATCTGCACAATCTGTGGCCCCACTGGTATATCTCAGATGCACTAGATTCATTCAGCATGGAGTCCATCTGCACGTATTCAGCAACTGTTTCGTAAGGAGGGAACCGGTTTATCATAAATTGGCAAAGTGCTAACCACACATGAAGTCACAGGAGTCACATATACAAGTAAACCTAAAATGCAGCACACTTTCACTTGATTCTATGTACAATACGCAAAGTAATTTTTCAGCTAATTTGGAGGCTGAGGCAGTATATGCTACCCCCATAGTCAGGCAGTTAGCAAACTACTGCACATGTGCTCTTTGGACAGCCAGGTAGTCGACCAGAAGGTAATGTGCTTGGCAGACAGGCCAGCCAAATAACGGGTACACACACTTGGCTGGCTCCCTGGGGGAGGTTTGCTTTGCTTCTCTGGCCTGGTGCAGACTCATCGGTGGACAAACTGTTCTGGGATGGTCAGGAACAGAAGGAGTCTTCTCTGCACCATTTGCTATCCATGTTCTGCAATGGAGGATGAGTGAAGGCTGCAGGATGTGCATTGAGTGAGGGGAAATGCCGGAACAAAGAGACTGCAAGACATCAGGACTATTGCAGCAGCAAAGACGGAAAAGATCCTAGGGACGGAACTGCTGCAATGAAACTTATGGAATGTCTGCAGGGAGTTAGTTTTACCAAAAAAGGGGGAAGTTTAAATATTAGCCCATCTGTGTGAGTGGGTTACCCAAGAGACATCTGCATTGCCTGTGGATTTTTATAATCACACAAAGTAGATGCTGAAATTACTACACCACAGGACTGATGTTTTTTCATAATTTTCAGAGTGTCTGAGACATTACTTTCTTTAAAGTATGAGCTATACCCCTTAACATGACTCTCTTGGTTAAAGAACTCAGCACTGTTTTAAGTATCATCACTACCAAAACAGCAACCATTTACTTCAACAAAGATGGGAATAGGTTGAAAAACTAATGTGAAAAGATTTATTACTTAATAAAGTTTGCATAGCACACTGTCCTGGTTTGAGCGACACAGAAGTAATTTCTCTTCTAATGCCTGGGAAAACTGCACTTTTAGAAGACTCTAGTGTCTGAATTTGTCAAAATATTTATTTTATAGACAGCTCTGGTATGCGGGTTTCAAGGTCTCAGTGTTTTCGAGTCTTGCCAGGTGTGGGGATGCGGAGGAGTGAGACAAGGGCACTTGATCCAAGCTGGCCAACAGGATTATTTCATACCACGAACGTCACATTCAAAATAAATTAGAAAGTTTGCTGAGGAGTTTTTTTAGTCTTCCTTGATGGCTGCGATCCTGAGAACTTCTTGCTCGAGTGGTGGACCCCTGAGGCCTTCCCTTCCTCCTGAAGCTGTAGTGCTCACAGTGTCCAACAATTGCTGTCCACTGCTGGGAGTGCCCAGCTTCCTACTGATAGAATTGGCTGAGTATAATCCTTGTGTATTTTATATTGGCATTGGGATCAATATTGGTTCTTTAGTATTATTAATGTTAATTATTTAGTCTTATTCTATTAAATCTGTTTATATTTCAGCCCTCGGGTTTCCTGTTTTTTTTCCTGATTCCCCTTCCCTGGTGGGGAGAGGTCATCAGGTGATAGAGTGACTGCCTAAATGACAATAAATTGTTGTGGGTTTCTCAAACCGTAACACACATTTAATCTGGATGTAAATCACAGAACCTTGGATGTTCACTGTCTATATCCTGCAGTACATAAAATAAGGAATACCTAGTCCCCTTCCACAGGTCAAAAAATAATAAACACATTTTGGCTACAGATCAAACTGAAAATATGTAGAGACATTGAAGGCAAAGCAGCTGAGGCATGTTGTAACTGAATCAGAGTCATGAGCTTGAGTCCTGCCCTGCCTGTGCACTGAAAGCCACCTACAATCACTCTAGCTGCAGGTGGGTAAGCATCTGCAGGCTGAGAGACAAGGGTGGCACGTCAGGCTGTCAGCAGCACGACTGACTGATGTGTCATTGCCTACAGCCATTTATATGCTGTACCCACACTAGTCCAACAGATCACCTATGTAGAAACTGACTTTTTGTCTAAACTGTCCAGAAAGCAAGGCTCTACAGGGATTATTTTTAAGTCTGGCTGGCATGTGAACTTAAAAATGCATAAAAATAGGCAGCTCCTGGGTGGCTTTACAACACATTACATTTTTTTATTGTCATGTCAACATGTGCATTTACTGCAAACTATTTTTAGAATGGACAGATGAGTCAGCATGTAATAAAAACAAACCACAACAATCCTCCTGCCACCACATTTTTATTCATGATTACACTACTATCATGCAATGGAGAATGAAGAAAGACATAAAACTTCTTTGGAAGTTTAAACTGAGTTTTCTTATCCAGTGGTAAGGCACAACAGTATGAATACAGAGATATGCCAGATGGCTTCAGTCAAGTTTTATCAATTTTCTGAAAAGTTGTTAGACAGAGAAAATGTAAGGTCTGAACTTGGAAGTCCACTGCATACTTGTGAAAGTCTGTATGCATTACTTCAGAGGTGTGAAGCAACCATGGTGATGTAAGAAAAAAACACAAGATGAAAAACAGACTTCTGAGAAAAAATATTAAAACTATACAGGTTTTTAGAGAAAGCGTTTTTGTAATTCCTTTTAAAAATGTATTTTCACTTCTGTTTGCAGTACCCTAATACTTTTTTTTTAAACTTTTGCTTTCATTTTCATAAGAAATATTTTATTACAAGCAAATCTATTGCTAACACTTGTGGACTCAGTTACACCTTGAAACTTCTTCTTCTGTGAATGAAGAATGAATTTTTTTCTTAAAAATGGGTCTATATCAGAGTCTATTAGTGATATCTGAAATCCGTACTAGACATTGCTTACTTAACAAAATAACTGCATGTAAGAATCAGTGCTTATTTATCTCACCGTGTCCATCTACAATACAAAACTGTATGGCTTAACCTCGTGAACAAATATATGCTACTGTTAGGATCAGCCAGGTAAGCAACCAAAGGAAACATAACTAATTAAGCCACAAAACTCTAGTTATTTTTCATTCCATGTGGCTTCCTTTGACCCTTCTACGGGTACTCTGCATAAAGATGGCATGTTGTCAAAGTGGCCAGTAATAGTGCACAAAAAATACTTCTGTCCTTAGGTTTCCTACCTCGAAGTCATCCTAATCCTTTTCTATCTCGTAACATCCCTGAAGACAAGGGTGTTTCCCCACCCAGATGAAATCTCAGCAAAAAATAAAGTTTGTTTTTATTGTAATTATCCATTTAAGTCTTTGGGTAAAAAGAATAATATGGTCATACAACTCAGTCCATAACCATAAATGTTTTAATTTGGGAATGCCTATAGTGTTTTGTAAGAGTTGCTGCTCAGGTGCATCATGTCCTGACTTTGCTCCTTTACCATTTTTTACTACACGCACCATAGTTCCCTCCTCTAGTTATAAAGGAGGTAACTAATCCTTGGCAATTGTGATTGATGTGCAACACTGTCTGATGGAGACAGTAGAAGAAGGCGACATGAGGAAATTACAACTCTGATGACAGCCGAACTTCAGTTTTCAAACTTTTGTTTCTTAAATGGAAAGCAAAAGCTTTCCAATAAAACCACACTTTGTACAGATAAAAATGAACAGTAATGATAATTTTCATGGAAAACCTTTAACCAGCCTGGCTATGTTTACATCTATAAGTTTTCTCCTTTCTCCCTGGATGATACACTTACATATTTAAATGCCATAATGACAGAAGATTTGGATGCTAGTGAACACGTAGGTTCATCGTGGAGCACACAGGCTTTTTTTTTTAATACACATCTGAGACACAGGGAGAGTATATTTTCTAAAGAATTAAAAAACCCTCTGATCAAAATGATGCACTAAAATCCTACAGAATTTATACACCACAATGATCAGGGACGGCTGATTACAGCTAGCCTACTGAATTCAAATTAATCCCAGAACTCCACATGTTGGCTTCACCAAGAGCATTGCAAATGAGACATTTAATGAGTGAGGGGAATTTTCAAAATCAGACTAAACTAAGAATCTTATTCCTGAGACAGAACAAATCTACTCTTGCACAATTTACAACATGGTAAAAGAAAGCTTTTAAGATATGATAGAAGGAAAAACTGGGATTGTACATCTGCATCCTTAGTCCATAAAGATTAGACTGTTACCAGGCCTGGGTCTCAGATTTACCACATTTGGAAACACTAAAGTAAAGTGTAGACAAGATAAATACCGGGGATGACACTGGCAGCCAATAGAAGTACTTCAAAGTGCTCAATTATGATCCATTATTTGTGATCGAGCGAGAAAATTGCGCGTAGGAGGAAAAGGTCCCTTTCTCAAAGGCTTGAATCCAAGAGATGAAGAATGAAAGAACAGAAGGGAAAGGAACAGATTATTACCCGAGGGAGGACATAACTGTGTTTTCCTCTCACTCCTAGCAGGTTATCCCAACATTTGGAATATGTAACAACATTAATAAAATTACCTGAAATGATCTCAGACCATTTGTATCCTAAATAATGCATAAGCAGTGGTGGTTACTGTTGGGATTATTTTGGACTAACTCAGTGTCAGAAACATTGTTCTAACCAGAATCAGCTGGATATTGGCCTCTCTGCACATTACGGTGAAATTGCCTTTCAAATAGAATGGCTTGGGTCCAGGACCCCTTCATTACGGCCAAAGCTGTTTATACAGCAGCTGTAGAGCCTTACAACCGAAGGTATAACCTGTTACAATTAAAGATTAAATGTAAATTACTACCAATTTTGAAATATATCTATTTGATAATATATCTTGGATTTCCAAATGTACTATGCTCTCACAGCATCCAGATGGAGTTACAGCTGCATAGCTTCTTTGCAGATCAGGTCACAGGCAATTAATTAGAATTTGGAACAACTACAGTAGACGCTACATATTAAGAGTGACTACATAGAGTCAGCTTTCCTTAAAGCTACCTATAGAAAAAAATGCATATGATCTTTAAATTAATCTTTCCATAGCAGCTCACCCAATTATACTGAGATTCTTCGACTTTTGTTACAAAAGCGGATAATTTATCCTAACAGCCATTCTTCCAAAAGATGGTCTGAAATTCTTCTTCAGTACATGAAAACTTCATGATCTCCTACCATAATGAAGAAAATTATATAGATAAAAAAAATTTGGTTTTATGCTTTGACCAAATATCAACAATAACAAAAAATACATTCTGCAAATTAACAGGTGCAAAAATACTAAACTACATTAAAACACAGCAAAAGGCAAGATAATTTAAAGGAAATTTTAATACAGTTCTTCACTGTACATTGCAATCAGCAGAAATATTTTACTCAGTTACATTTGTTTACCCACTGACCCAGAATAGGTTGTCTCAATCTGTAAAGGCAAATGAAATAAAGCGACTCCATTGTTACACAGCAGAATTTGGCCTCAATGCAATCACAATCAGCTACTTCACATTTAAATAATTTTGAAAACAGATTCTGCTGTTCAGAAACTGCAGCCAAATGCAGGGACGTAAGGGAATTTTGATATAGACTTCAGTGGAGAAAATTCCCACTGCTCCTTTATTTGTCTTCACAAAATGTTGAAACTATTCCTAAATTTAATACTTGAAAAATATTAAGAATGACTTGGGAATCACCAACGTCGATACTTCATCTCTGTTTAGTGGTAGTTCCAAAAAAAAAGCAGTCTATTGTCTAAATACTGTAGAGCTGTGTGCAAAATTGGCATGAATTTTTCTCCCCTATAGCTAAAGGTTTCAAACTCCTAAATCTTGTAGTAATTGCTGGATCAGCACCAATGTTGATCTGTTTTCCTCCGTATTTTTTTCCCCATTTTTGAATAGGAATACAACTTTCCAAATACTGTTCACTGATTTATTGTTCAGATATATTACTTATTCTACATTGCTACCACAACTTCTTCCCTGGGTCTTGCAAGACTCCAGGTAGGTGAATCTTCCTGTTTCCAAGGTGTGGCTGTAGCAAACATAGGGAGTGTGAGAGGGGACCAGGAGATGGGTACTTGCTCCTCTGCTGTGGGCAAACCACTGGTGGCAAGACGGTGACAGGTGACAGTCAGTTGGGAAGTGCCTCCAGGAGGAACAGCACCTCAGCCAGCAAAGTGTCTCTCTGCATTTCTGCCCAGCAGCCCCAGGGAAATTCCTCCAAACAGTTGTGCTGCATGACACTCCATCCTCATAGATCCTCTTGCAGGATGGTGTTGTTCACTTTTCCTTAGAGAGGATTTAAGTTCCTTATAATATGAACCAAATAATAAATATGCATTAAAAAAAAAGACTCTGGCACTACCAGAACCCATGTGAAAACAAAAACTGTCCAAAATATCCTTACTTTGATATCTACAGACATGTCTATTTGTTGTCAACATGGCAGCATATTTTTATTCATCTTATGCGGTAAAGGACTTTAAATTGCCCAGGATGGGGCAGTGGGGGTGGGGAGGGAAAGGGCAGTTTGTTCTTCATGCCACCATCCAGGTGGCCTCTTAGCAGCAAGTTGGCTCAAGCACGCATTCCAATCTCAAATCGTTTTGTGTGTGCTTCTGTGCATGCTAAGCAAATCCTGCCATCCTCTTCCAGCTCTATCAGCTAGCATCTTTCAATCAGCAAATTGCACTTTGGCATGAACAGAAGGTTTAAGATGGACTTCTGCCACCCTCCCAGTCCCAGGCTAAATATCTATGAACATATGCAGAGATTGTGTTGTTCATTTTTAGGGCTTTATGATGGCACATTTAATTGTGCTAAAAGTGCAATTGATGGAAAGTGAGTTACAGATTGAATAGGCAGTGCAGCAGATGTACAAGGTCATTCAACAAGGACTACTCATTACTTCAAATTACCACCCTTGAGGAGAAACTACAGTATATGCCAGGATGGAGCTCTTTCTCTGACACCTCATCTTTCAGTTTCATCCCAAAGGCCATCTTTGTTTTCTTACAGGTAACATTGCCCAATTAGAACCTGCTATCTTAAGTTAAAACGACTTGATTGCCATGTCTAATGTAATTCACATATGTGAAGTATGCTACTGCTGCTTCCATTCAGTTTAAGAAAGATGATTGCCAGAAATTGCATACAATGTGTTTGTATGTTCACAGACCTGTGTTTCTGCCCCATTTGACAGAATGATGAAAGACAGATGCCTTGTTTCATTTTAAATCACATTAGTGTTCTATTTCCATTTATCTTTTACTTTCATAACTCCTCACTGAATTACAATCTGACAAAATTTGTCAAAAAAGAGCGTAACTTGCTCACCGGTTTATAGGGTTTGTCAGCATTGGAATGTTTCCTTTTTCTTATTTGGCTGTCCTGGCATTCATGAATAAAGACAAGTATTAGATGGACACAGCTAACTAGACCATAAGTTTATTAATTCTTCTGTGAATCAGCAATATTTTATTCAAGATAGTTAATGACCTTTTTTAATCAACTGCTGCCTGCTAAGGAGCCACCATCACAGCCTCCATACTTTTCAAGCGATTTCCCAGTGAACTAGAAGGGAAGCATTGCCCTCCCCATATAGGAGAGATGTATGTTTAGGTGAGATGGAGTCAACAAGGCATTCATTACGGAATGCTCATTCCAAGACTTCTTCCAATTTCATTTAGCAGAAAGTCAGACTTCCTATCAAAGCAGTATCTGCCCTGAGCAGAAGAAAGTGCCAGCAGTTAGCTCAGCCCTCTGCAGTGTTGCCTTGCACCCATGGCACACTGCCTCACTGACTTCTTACAGGGAGGAAGGGGTTACATGTCCTGTCCATTCCTTCAGAGGATGCTTTTCTGATCCCTTCATGCCCCCCTTCAAAATCCCAGGCCTCTTTCTGGGGAGGAATTTTAAAGAAAAGCTCCTATTCAACCTGCCCTTGTTGGCATTTCAGACAATTCTTTTCTGCACAGCAAGACTTTTCATTTAACAAATGTACGCTGTGGTGGTGTACGTCACGACATCAAGAAACTTTTTACTGTTCATTTTTGAAGCCATAGCAGAGATGCCTTCAATCGAGAATGTAAAAAAGAGCTTCATCGTTCTCTGAAGAAGAGTGAACATCATGTTGAAGAGCAAATGTGGAAGGAAAAAAAAAAAAGACAAATGTGAAAGCCCAGGACTTAAGATAAGATTTGTTTAACTACTTGTATTGGTCAAGAAAAATCTCAGAAAGTAGGTAAGTTAGGGTCCTTCATCTTGTCTTTTTGTGCTGGAATTTGGTGTAGAGATATTGATAAAGGAATAGAATAAATACCATATTTACATACAGGAAAAAGATGGCTCCTGTTCATATCACCTTCAATCTACAGTCTCAAAACAGCTAATCTAATATATGCCATGGAATGAAAAAGATAAAGTCAAACTGGAGATCAGTAGCAATGTTGTTATTTGCAAACACTTTACCTGTAGAAAAATGTCAACCTTTTTGTCAGGAATAATTCAAGATAACCAATTCAGGTAGCTCTACTTTGAAATAGTGTCTAATAGTTTCTAAAACATGCTCATTATTTGTCCTGAAAAATATAAAAAAAAAATACAGATTTTTGTCTTCGAAATGCAAAAGAGAAAGTGTAAGAAAATTATTTACTGGGTACATTTAATAATGTAACTGATAACACTTATCCTGCATGGCTGCAGAACACCCAGTAATTATGAAGAGCAGAGTAAATTTTTCTTGCCCATTTTCTTGTCATCCTGTTTCTTCAAGATCTGGCATCAAATATATTTATTTATGAGTGGTCACCTATAAATCTCATGATAAGAACTGTTTCTTACAACCTAAAGTGCTGAGATAACATGTTCATTTAACAAACTATTTTTATCGGTGTGCTGTGTACATCACTGTGCTGACCCGCTTTTACTAGATTCAAGTACTGTGGGGCCTCCAGGAGTATCAATCAGTCAGCAGATACACTCACTGGAGGCTTTATTGTTTTTTAAAATGGCACAATGCATGGACTGCATGGCTGTCATGACTGATAAGAGCTCGAGTCATTGCTGGACATATCCGGCCTTATTTTGTTTTTCTTCCCTCATTCTTTGTCATTGTTTATCTCTGTCTTGCAACAGTTAGGTTTTGTAGTGGACAAATACAGTTTCTAATATTAATATGTTTTTCTGCAAAATGTTAATTTCAGAGTGCCCAAATATTTCCTTTTTTTTTTTTCCCTCATACATCCAACTCACATACCATTGCAAAGGCGTTCATCCCTGTGTATCTCACAGCAGCACTATGACTTTTGCTTGGTAAGATGCACTCTGCTCAAGAAATGGCTAGAAACAGTAGTGCTGGTGATAAAATACTGCAAGAAGAAACCATTTGAATGAGAACTATTTTGAATCTATCAGCACTGATAAGGCTCCTTTAAAAGCAAGCTTTAAAATCACTAAATAACACACAAAAACTTCTGCTTTGTTTTGCTTTGTTTTCAGAGCATGCTCCCAATGCACTTCACAAAAAGGCATTAAACATTTCTCAGATTAAAAGAACATAATGAAATATAAAACCAACAATAAAAATGATAGAGGTAGGTAATGTTGTTTGATTTCCTGATAAATACATACCCTGACTAGGTGCTACCAGTAAAGTAGCAGTTCTGACATAAACCAGAGAACCCCAGAACAGTTTGGGTTCGAAGGGACCTTTAAAGATCATCTAGTTCCGACCCCACTGCCGTGGGGACATCGTCCACCAGCTTAGGCGGAATGCTATGGATGAAGATAAGACACTTTCTGAAATGGTCCGCCTGCGTTAGAATCAAACTGTGCTGATTGGTCACTGTCAGAACTCAAAGTACTGGCTCTTGCACTGGCCTTGTTTTCCCCATTAATATGAGCTCAGCCTCAAGTTCTGCTACCTCTAATCTTACAAAAGCACTACAGTCACTAAAACAATTTTTACAAAGGAAAAACTTTCCTGCATTAGCAAGTGAGTAAATGAGACATTATTTCTACTCGTTATTGATTAGCTTTAATAATGTTCTTGAATTTCCACTTTGCTTTGCCAATTCCAACTTATGAAGACATTAATAGTTTATGAAAAAATAAATCATGTTCAAAGTCTCATTTTCAATGGACCTACTATCTAGCCTCCCATCAAGTATACAGGAGTGGGGAAGGTTTTTCTGGGTTTTTACAAAGGAACCTTTACTACTGCGATGTTACTACTACTATTAAGTTGTTCTTTAAGAAATGTATTTTTTGTTTTGGAAGAGTAGGCAGGTTATTCAGCTAGCTATAACTTTGTTTCCACATTAACCCACAAAGTACTTAGAAATGAGGATACTGCCAATATTAATGGAACAGTGCCAGAAACAGCTAGGTAGCTCAATTTGTATATGGATAATTATTAAATAAACATCTATATGGCTTGACAAAAACCGATGCAACGCTGAGTACAATGAAAGGGTTTTTTTACAAAGAGTAGAAAATCACATCACTCCCTACACCTATGAAACCTCAAGGTAAGAAACTGAATAAGCTCATCAAAGGGCTAAATGTTAGGTGTACTGAAGCCAGCAGTTCATAAAATCTTGTATTTCAAATTTAGATTAACTTCTTTTACAGAATATTAAATTCTTATTTCCTTAGGGGCATCTCTTTAATGTCATGAGAATGTTAGTAGGAGTTAATAGAAGAAATTTCGAATCACCAACACTGAAGAAAATTGGATCCTAGCAAGTGTATTGAATAAAAAGACGATGAGGACATAGGAACTGGACAAAGCTTTATGCAGCTACCGCCACGCCCAGGTAAAGCTAGATACATAACAGACAAAGAACAGAGAAGCCTTTCAAAAATTAATTAATCAACCTTCATCCCACTGAGATAATACCGCCTTTGAAATGTTTTATCATGGTTATTTTGACAGTTTCTGCTTGCATGAATCACCACCTTAATTTCAGCTCCCCCATAGCATAAGTAAACCATACACACTTCACTGTTTCAAAAGACATTTCCCACAGCCTGTTTATCATGTTACCTATATACCTTCCACCAAGTCAGTCAGAACACAGGATTACTCTGCATGACACATATCTCTCCTCCCTCACTAACCCTGAAGGGAAAATTTCAAAGTAATGTGATGATAACGTTGCCCATTAGGGAGTAACACACTGGGAAGGACAGCGAGAGACGAGCATTTCAGGAAATGCTGAAGGTAACCAGCAGTAGCTAGTCTAAACCTGAGGCAAGAGGCTGTGTTGTGGGGTAGGACAAAGACAAGGTGCATACTACAGGGAACTGAGAGAGCAGACAGGATGAATTCTGTCACATACAGAAGAGTCAGTAAAAAGAGATGAGAAAGCGAGTGGTATGGTCTGGGAATGAAAAGCACTTTCCAGATCAGATCTGTACAGAGAGAAAACTTCCACGGGCCAGAGACCAACCACAGCCTGCTGCAATGGGAGCGGCATCAAGGCACAAGTGACCAGCCCTGGGCTCCTTCAGGAACCAAATAAGCTGCTCCCACATGGTTCAAGGGCAGCCACATCTCCTGCCTGGCCGTGGAGAAGGGCTCCCACAAGGGCTGATGGATAATACAGACCCAGAGTAACAGGAGAAAGCGAGACAGTAACAGGCAATCTCCCTGGGTTGTCCTGGAAGCCAGATATCTTCTGATCCATGAAATCCTAAACACGGAGAGCGCCTCTGTAATTTCCTGGTGGCCAGCTCCTCTCTGCTTTCTGAGCTGTGGCACACACCTTACAGCTCTTGATAGGTCGCACGGTTCGGAGTGTGGCTCTCAGGGTTTGGCGGGACACCGATGCAGTGAACAAACATCGTAAGTTTTACTTTCAGCAGCCATTCAGCACTTTAAATGTGTGTTGGAGCACCCATTAGAAGGACATTGAAAGCTGCACTGTGTTTTGGAAACTCTTAGTCTTTCAGCCAGGTGTTATATCTGAAGAGCAAACAGGAATAAAGTTGAACCCAGCCGTTGCACCAGCTCCATATCATCAAGTTCAAGTTTACGGTGCTGCGTTTATTTTTCTATTGAGCTCAGATGGCCAGTTTCCTTTCGCCTTCCTACTCCTCTTTGCCCCATGCATCTGTTGACTATAGTTCTAATTATTAGCTGCTGAATAAATGTCAAGAAACACTATCTGTTATTTCTGTAATATGTGCTGCATTAGTGTGTTCCAGACTTGCTTTCTATTGCTTTCCCATCACATTGTGTGATGTCGCATAAAGACTTTTATCCCCAGAGAGCTTTTTTCCATGAAATATGCTGAGATGCTGGAAATATATCCAAAACACTGCTGCTATCTTTGACTTTGATACAATTAGCTACTCGGTAAAAAGGCACATTGGAATACACTATGAAAGAAATAAAAAATACACTCAGTCAATTCCGAGTTGATTCAGTGACGATGTGTTTAGCCGACTGTCTGAAAAAAGATAAGTAGCAAACCATTTCAAAGATTACTCTTCGCAAACAATAAAAAAACTACCTTAAACTTGACATTTCCAAAATGATGAATCTTGGATTAAATCATGTGAAATGTCAAAATGAAGAGAAAAAGAAAAATCAATAGCTGTGCAGATGAAGCAATGTGAGGTCAATTGTACTGTACTGTCAGTGCCAGGCCACCCATATCTTTTTAATAGCAGTATTCTTAAAGTGTACAATACCTGAAAGATACTAGAGACTAATTTTCAAAACTGAACCCCTTCTTAACAACAAAATTATTAAACATTTTGTTTTTAGAGACCGAAGCAGAAGCATAATAAAATGGCACACTTCCAAAAAAGTTTTTACTGCATCCTTGAGATCAGTTCGCCAACATTATCCTCAGCATTTCACATTACATGAATTTTCCTTTCCTTTTTTATCTGATCAGTGGGACAAAATGTTTATTTGAAAAGAAAGAAAAAAAAGACATTTCAGAGCAAAGAGGATGTTTGAACTGATATTAGAGATGAGACTTACAATGTTGTAAAGTACATATAAACTCCTAAAGCTAACTTCTCACTCTAAAGATAAATGGCATTAATTCACACTACCATCCCTAAACCTCTCTTGTCCTTCTAGGACTGTATAAAATGGTATGTTTTTACAGCTGGAGCTGCTTTACAGCTTTAAGATGGAGATAAAAATGGAGACGAAAACATTTTATAAAATACAGTTAGTGCCAGTAAAAGAAAGCTGTCTGTGAAGCTTTTCTTTTAAGTTTTCCTTCGATGGTTATTATCGATATCTTCTATTGCTGTTTAAAAAGAAAGTGGGGGAAAGCCTCACTTCGAAGGATACGAGTACATTACATCAAAAATGGTTTTTCATTTTAAGACTTTTTTACAGCTAGGAAAAAAAAAATCAGCTAGCTTTTGAAATGAGATTTTTCACTCAACCATCCACTGTAGAGCTAACATAATTGTGGTGTTGAACCACACCAGCCTGTGTCAGTTCTCTCTGTAATTACTGGGCAGACAAGGGCATTTCAGAGCATGACTGATGGTTGGTTGTTTCCCCAAGTCTGGTAGGAATCTTATTCAATTGAATGTGGTCAATAAAGGTAAAATGGGATAATATTTATTGTCTTTGATGAGCTGATGGTTAAATAGCTTCTTCAAAAATCTCAGCTTTTGCCAAGGCAATACATTCAGAAACATGCCTTTGAAGAAGAGGGAAAAAAAGCCCTAGTTTCTCTGTCATTAGTAAATATACAGAAAAGCAAATATGAACTGCTTTACTCAAAACAGCTTAAATCTAGGAATGTGACTGTGATGTATGACATCCATATGATAAAAATCCATGAAGACATTGCCATGCAGACAAAAATATGTAATTTAGCTCTGCACTCACACAAACGTTGATGCTTAGAAATCACAAAGTGATTGAGAAGAGGGAATGTTGCTTTCTGAGAGCTCAGAAGAATCCCTTAAAAATCATTTTTATGCTTCAATGATTTTACTTTTTGCTCAAAGAGAGGAAATCCTCTTCATCTAACCAATTCCGGCAAGAATGTTATGGACAACACAGGATATGTTCTCCAAGCTAATGTTAAAGGAAATCAAGGAAAGGGGTCTCAGCATTGTCCATAATATTCCTGGTCCATGTAACAGAGTTCCCTCTGAAAAAATAACCAATGTATTGCACAACAAAAATGTATAAAACCATTTGGGTAATTTTCTACCAGTGTTTAATTTCTGATGTTTACAGTGAAAAAAACCCCAAACAATTAAAAATGAGACAGCATCCTCGGGGTAGTAACTATTTATTTTTTTACCAAATAAGAACTAGTTAGTTAATTATACCTGGGGACAAACCATGAGAGGCAGATGCGTGAAAAATCAAAATGTCAAAACAACTGCATGGTTCTATGGGGAAACGCACAAGCAATGCTAGAGAAGTGATGTTTTCAACAACCTCAGGTATAAATTACTCTCCTGTACTGTCTCTTTTTTTCTACATAAAAAACACAGAAACATATAGAAG
Organism: Dromas ardeola; assembly: GCA_013398915.1. Classification (NCBI taxonomy): domain Eukaryota; kingdom Metazoa; phylum Chordata; class Aves; order Charadriiformes; family Dromadidae; genus Dromas; species Dromas ardeola. Next base: position 89,967 of record VYZM01012901.1, on the reverse strand, counting down.
TAATTATTGGAGTGAGCATTTTTCGAGTAGGGGCTCATTGTAACTTATAAGATTGGTCTTAGTTTTACTTTTGACTTATTGAGAAATCTTAACTTCCCCATTTGGACTCATTTACATAAAAGTCTGAAAGCAAAAACAATTTAGAATTTCTGTTGCAGAGGACTATTCATTCCTTTTTTGCTAATAGACTAGTATCTTTTTGGATCCTCCTATTCCTGTAGTATAAGCATGTACCAGATGTTTGTGAAAAAAATCCTGTTAATCAGTCTAATTTAAACCAATACATTTTATTGCATATTTTTGCATTTCATCAGTGTTCTGTAAAATTAAATTGCAAATCCTAATTACATGAGCCAAAACTCAAATGAAGCAAAAAAGCTCATACAACTTTTTTGTTTGTTGTTTGTTTTATTATAAAAATGTATCTTGCGGAGTCCTGATACTTCTACCTAAATTTAGAGTACTTGTGTAACCACGTTTATTGTTAGCTTAGGATTGTAGAAAAAAAAAGACCACCATGTCCTGCCATATACATGCCTGTCAGCATCTCCTCAGAGGCTTCTGAGCTGCTGGTCAACCCCAGTCAAGCTGGACATGGAAACAGGGAATAATTTGGAATGGAGGGGACTTCGGAAGGCACCTTGTCTCACCCTTCGCTCAAAACAGGGCCCAATTAGATCAAGTTTTCAGGGTTTTGTCCAGTCAAGTTTTGAGTATTTCCAAAGATAGGGTAGAAGTCTTCCAGGTAGCAAGTTTCCACAAGTATAAAGTAAGTAGTTCAGTAGAGTAGAAAGCTTTTATTGACATCCTTTACTGAATAAAAGGCTGCTCTCAACCCTTACGAAACACCAGACAATCCCCATGGAAGTGCCTGAGACTCGAAATGACAGCACATGAGGTGTCACTGGGCCTATTGCTTTCAGAACTAGGTGTTCTGCCTGCAGGACAAAACCTCACAAAAAACTGACAACAGTTTCTAAAATCTACACCATAGGTAAATGATTAATTGATTGTGAATTACATTAAACTACAGATTTTACCTGGAAAATGCATGTAATGAACCTAAGTTTTTCATCACTGTATATAGGGAAGCCAAGTTGCAAAATAGCTTAGTTCAAACTACGAGGTTTAGTTCTTCCATATGATCTCGACCTGGGCTCTCTGCCCATGATTCTTTTATTCTTTTTCTCAGTGGAAAGAAAAGTATTTAAACAATTTGGATTATCAGAGATCTTAAACTCAGTAAGAAAATTAACAGATCTACAAGGCCCATTTCTCTTCAGATCTGCCATCCAACCACTTTTAGTTCAGTTTTAAAGTTTGCCAAGTGCTTGTCAGCCCAACTGAAAAAGTGAATTAAGCATTGCTAAACCTATCGTGCAACAAATCACAAATCAACTCTCTGGAAAAAAAGACTGACTAAGAATTATGCAGTTTTGTAAAAAACAAACCCAAACCTTTTAGGCAGCACTGCTAGAATTTGATTAAATCTGTGGTCACTGATAAAGGTAAGTTTTTTGCACTGCCTTTTCATCTCCAGATCTGCTGGCTATTTTAGCATCTCTGCATAGTGTTCCTCATGCCAACAACATTGCCCTTCTTGATCTGAGAGTGAGGTGATGCAGATGTGTAGGCACAGTGTGGAGAACTTGAGTATATGGTTATGTGTGTTGAGTATCTGGTAATGTGTGATCCTGATACACCTTTTCTCTATGGTGTATACAATGCATTTCTCACCAGATACAGGTCACCCAGAAGAATGATTTCATCCTTACGTGGTAGGAGATCTCTGGCTGATTAACTAGGTGTGATTAAAAATCTCTACTGATTAGAATACCTATCAGGAATACTTTGGAGAAAAGATAGGTATAGTGTTCGAATTCAGGTTCAAACATCTTGCAAGTCTACTACTGTGTGTAGACTTACAGTTTAGTAAATATGATGTTGCCATTGCCTGTGACAGGATAGACTTTGGGTTAAGCTAACAACACAGGTTTCTGGACTTATGTTGGCCTGCCTGAAGCTCTGCTTCAGCTTGGTTAGCTGTAACTAATGCAGCTAATCACAGCAACTCTCTCAGGACCAGGTGACTGGTCCTCATCTAATTTGTTTTAGTTTTTGCTTAGCTCTGTATGATTATGTGGTGTAGTGCGTTGTGTCATATATATACACTCTACTACTAATAGACAGTAATGACAAGGAGTTATTGTATGTTGAGTGAACTATCTATGATGACTGAATTAACTGCACCACAAAGGAATACAGGCACAAGATGACAGCAGACACCTTCAAAGTATAGTTGTAGCAAGATACCAGAAACCCCAGGGCTATATGCAAATCAGCAATCATCAATTACCATCCTCAATGGAAGGCAATTTTTGGAGCTAGGTAAAACCAGTTTTAGAGGCTTTACGGAAAAAAAGAAAAAAGCATCTAACACACCTGAAATGCCCCCAATACTAGGGCCAATTTCACTTAATACCTTCATTAACAATGTAGACATTGGGATGGAATAAACTCTCAGCAAATTTGTGGTCAATGCCAAATCTGCTAGGAGTGATTGATATGCTGGAGGGAAAAGGCAGCTAAAGCCTGGGATGGCTCAGGGGAGATGTTATTGCTGTCTACAAGCACCAAATAGGATGGTTTAGAGGAGATGAAGCTGGACTCTTCTCAGAGGTGCACAGTGAAAGGATGAGAAGTGATGGTTGCAGCACATTATATTTTGGTTAGATATAAAGAAATATTTTTTCACCATTCGGGTGGTCAAACACTGGAATCGGTTGACCAGAGAGAGTGCGGTATCTTTATCCTTGGAGATATTCAAAACTCAAATGGACAAGGCCCTCAGTAACCTGACCTCATTAGACCTGTTTTGACTGGAGCTTGGATCAGATGATCCACAGATGTCTCTTCCAACCTAAATTATTCTATGATTCTGTTACTTTGATAACAAGATGATAAAACTGCATAAGTTGGTAATGTTGTATCTGTCTTGTTATCACCGGTATCCACATATTACATTATGTTTAGGAGGTAAGATTGCAGAGTAAAACATTCAAAATTCAGAACAGTTCAGAATTATGGCTGGCCATCAGTCAAATTAAACGCTACGCATTTAAACAATGATACAATTCTTAATTGCATGCATGAATCCGTTATTCCACCACTTACTGAATAGGATGAATCATATTCACTGAATGGGAAATCATTCAATATTTCTTATCTTAAGCCAGCATGGTTCCAGATCATATTTGCTTTGGCTCTAAAAAGCCATGTTCCCATTCTAGGGTTTTGTAAATGGAGCACCAAAACACAGTGTCAAAATTCTCTTTGTGAGGTGAATTGGTATTAAGTTCTATATTTTATAGAAAGAAAAAAATAAGGCAAGGATTTAAAACTGGTGTTTCTTGAAACATGTACATGCTGTCTTTGACATAGCAAAATCTACATTGTGATAGGCTATACTTTAAGTTTCCATTACATAATATAGCAGAAAAAATAATCATAACTCATAAGCTTTACGGCATGCTGGGAACTAAACCAGTAGTGCGTATCACATATTCTTCCTAGGTTCTGAAAATACCAGTTCAACACCAAAGCCTTAATTCATGCCTGACATATCTTACATCAAATGGTGGAATGACCTAGGAACTTCTAATACTGGGAATTACAGAATATGCTTCTTTCTCATTCTGGCTTGTAAGGCCTTAGTAACCACTTCCTTTGCTAAGACAGAAGTACACACAGTATTCAGGAAGCACAGATCTAAGAAGAGAAGCCCAAACAGAAATTCAGCCATGACACATATACTCTTCAGTGCTTTTGCTACTATGTGTGAAGGGATGGAGCTTTTGGGTTAAAAAGCATGAAATGCTGACACGTTGCATGCTGAGATGAAAGAGGAAGAGCAGGTAGAGAAACTCTAGACAAAGAGAAAATTAGCAGAAGACAACAAGCAGAGAGAGCACACAGCAGCAGACCTAGCTGAGAGGATGTGGAGTAGGTGCTCTGGTTGATTTGAAAGAAAGAGGCTCAAAGGCAGCTGAAGATGGTGGTTTTTAAAGAGTTTAAAGCTAGAGGATGAAAATGATAAAAAACACTATTTAATAACATGTTAGAATAGGACCTACATTAAGAAAGGACTTAAACATTTCTTTTGCTTCAAGTATTAAACAAAGATTAAGACCGCATAATTCAAGATAGCAAACCATATTCTTCATATAGTACAAGTCCCAAAGATAAAAGAAAATGGTTTGCAAGACAAGGAGGATATGGCCCTATGCGAATCTTACCTTTGCATGGCATTTAGTGTGCATTTAATTAAGAACACATTTTGAACAAGATGACTGCTTCAAGAAAATATTCTACAGAAATCAGAGATATCCGAAGTCATACATTATGGAAGTAAAAACTGGGAATTTGCCCTTCTTTTTTTTTTTTCATTTTTTTTTACATTTTAATTTTTCATTTCCAATTTGCTTCAGTTAGTGACATTCACACACTAACAGCTCAATGAAAAACTTATACAAAATGTTAGCAAATGCCACTGCACTGCCTGTAGAGAATAAAGGGCTTATTGACATGCCAGCTTCTAGCATAAAATGTCATGATTGCAGTATTGACTAACAGCATATCAAAATAAACATCTGAAAGTTGAGGTAATGCTTGGGGTTGCTGAAGACAACCTTCCTGAACCACCAGCTCTGCACTTAAAAAAACAACCCCCTCAAAAAACCCCTCATATCCGCCTCTTGAAGCATTTTAAGATATAAACTAGAAATTCCGTTTAAGTGGTTGAGGGATAACATAAAAATTCTATCTGTTTAGACTTCTGTCTTAGGCAATTTAGCTCTTGCCATTTTTCTCATTATTTTTGCTCTGTATCTTCAGCAAGTATTATTCTATGGGCATGGTAGCAAAGAGTATTTCGACTTTTACTTAATCAGAATTACTTGAGAAATTGTTTTGGGAATGGCATTAACAGTGAAGCGATATACAAAACAATAAATTGGCTCTGCTACTGATTACTAAAACAGCACTGAAATGTTTATAAAAGTAAAGGCCATTCATCCTCAGCAAAATCCAACCAATTTACCTTATTTGAATTGTACGTGACACGGGAAAAAAATCAACAAGCCACATGATAATGACTGTCATATGTCTTCTCGCATGAGGGTTTGAAAGTACACCAATGCTGTTGCCTTGTCAGGCTTCCCACTGACATTAGTATTGGAGTTTGTCATGAATTAATTTGTCCAACAGAATAAAAATCCTGAGCAGGAATAATGGGTTTGGCTAGAGTTTCCCACAGTAATATTTTGACTCATCTTTAGCAGATGATGGATGTCTGAAATTCCTTCCTGCAGTTAATCTGGTCTCTTCATCCGTTTTATTATTGAAGCAAATGGAAATATGGATGGTATTGCAGTATTATTTATCAGGTTTTATTTCTTTAAGACAATACCAAAGAACTGGTTCAATCTATGTTGCATACATATATGCTGCTATTTTCTATTCTCTATTTATAGATTAATGCATAGTGTTTGGGCTTTTTATAATTACTGAAGTCCTAAAATGCATCTATATAATAGAAACTAGTCAGACTCATCAGTTATTAACTGTTTAAATACTTCAGTATACTTCTTAACATATAATTTACTAGACTCTTAGAAAGAAACAGGACTTTTAAAATGTTCACTGCTACACTAAAAGGTTTCAGTTAAGCTCTAAAGTACAGCCTTAGTTGCTAGAGAGAGGAAAGGGAGCATAATGCAGGGTCAGATTTTAAACAGGTTTCTTGAGGTTTGTGGTGTCACTGTAAGTGAAATCTCACTTGCCTCATGCCTCTGTGCCTTAGCTTTTCTATCTATCTGTAAACCTGAGACAAGGATAGTTTGCAATACAAAAATTCAGAAGTGAATGAAAACTAATCAGTGGACAACGTGGGGACGTATCAACCATATGGCATTTGCTGTATGTGCATTCTCTCAGGCGCTGGGCAGAAAAAAAAAAAAAAGGATAAAAAATCCCCTTTTTTGGAAATTGGATTCACGGTTTCAGAAATTGTCCCTGCTTGTTTTCAAACCAAATAATTGAATTCTATGTCTTGAAGTCTGGTGTACAGACCTTTTTTTCCTTAAGAGCTCATGTTGTCCTCTAAATAAATAGCTTTTCATAAGTGCTGGGCCCTCACAGGTAGCTGGATATTTACACAGGTTAAATACGGACAGATTTTCATACAGTCTGCAAAAATAGGAGCTCATGTCAGCCCCAGTTCTGTTTCCTGCCTATAAAAAATATTATGTGAGGTTGAGTAACATAAAATTGCTCAGCTGCTTGTGACAAGACTTCAGCTGCAGCCCAGTAGCCTCCATTTTTTTTCAAAGTAGACAATTTCTGTCTTTGCATAGATAGACTGATCCGTAACCCACAGCACCTTTTAAAATAGCATGAATAACTTCACACAAAGCAGTAACTTTAAATGGTATGAGACATGGCCTGGTATTGGTGCCATACAAATCTTTGTGGACTGGCCTGGCCTTTGCTTGTTGTGCCACTCTGTCTTCATACTGAAGTTACCAGTAGATACACGTGTCAGTTTATCTGGTGAAGTACTGTGAAAGTGTCCTAATTTCCTAAGATAACTAGCTTTCTTTTTATGGCAGATATCTTTTATGACATGTATATGCGCACTGAGTTGGGTCAAACGGTCAAGTGTGAATTATATTACTTCGGTTTTTTTGCTGACATAAGTAGCTAACCCAGTTTTAATCTGAATAGAGGTATCAGCAGTTATTCAGTTACTATGCCGAAGAAACATGAAACGCTAATTCATCCTTTTTTTTTTTTTTTTGTATGTGAGATGTATCACTGTTTCATTGCCTAAAAGAAGATTCTCCATCAAAGTTACTGTCTCTTACTGCGAAAGGACAAGGCTTTTTTAGTTGGAATTTAATCTTAATTCAACTTGGATATGTCCTTGTAAAGGATTACAGGAAACAAACCTGATTAGGTATGAAGCAATAATGAGATAGAAAAGCTAGAATCTCAAACCAGATTAAATCCTATTAAAATTTATGCTCCTTTACACCCTTAAAGCAGACAAATATCATAAACTGATATGGCAAGGAGGCAAACTAAAAAAAAAAACATCTATGTGTTTTTTTTTTTACTGTTGTAAATAAGTTTTTGTACAGTTTGGTACAGTTGGTACAGTTTTGCCTGTTCAAAAAACCTGAACAGATGCATTCTGGAGGAGCTTTCAAGCACTTACAAACTGTGGACCTAACATTTTTGCCTCGGCTCTTGGGAAAGAGCCTCTGTTAAACAATTTCCTGACTTCACCTGGGTCTGGTGACAGGACTGACTTTGAATGCTCAAAGGGAAACTGCACACCAGCTCCTGCTACAGAGGGTGAAAATTACCAGCGATAATGAGAAAAGCAAATTCTGGCGACATAGCAATCTGCTGTCTTATGAAAAATAATAAATGAACCTCACACCTGCCACATATTAGGAATTATTCCCACAAGTTAAAGATTCTGTCAGCAGGGAACTTAGGTGCCCAGAGAAACCCTCTGCATCCTTAGATGACTTGACTGTCTCCAAGGATGGAGTTTCCCCCTCTCTGGGCAACCTGTGCCAGTGCTTGGTCAGCTGGTTTCCTGATGTTCAGAAGGCACCTCCTGTGTTTCAGCCTGTGCCCATTGCCTCTTGTCTTGTCAATGGGCACCATTAAAAAAAGCCTGTCTTCTTTGCACCCTCCCTTCAGGTATTTTAGATCTACATTTCTTTTTCATCCTACAGAACAGCCTATCTTAACTTAGCAAATGCAGATAATAATTTAAGCATCATTATACTGCATCCTGAGGAGAACAGACTACTAAATGAGAGCCAGAATGAGTTCTGATGACTCATTTGGCCCCCACTCATTTCCCAAATGTGTGTTTTTAAGGCCTCACATTTTAACTCACAGAAGAAAAAAGTCCAAGCGTCAGTACTATTAAACTTGAAAGAATTTTGCTTGCAAGAAATCTGCTTAATTAATATGAATAGAAAAGAAGCAGGGACATGGATTTTGAACTAAATTACTAATAAATTAGAAGTACAGGGTAACTGGAAAGTAAACACAGGGCAAGCAAAATTCTACCTTCATTACACATTGTAGCCCAATTAACTCCATCAGTATCACCCATGTATAACAGAACAAAACTGACTGGCGTGCATTTTTGCAGCAAGATACCACTTTCTTTCTTTCCTCCCACCCAGAAACTTCTGCTAGAAGGGAAAAGACCGAATTACTTGAATAACTGAATAGGATGCCTATGATCTATTCATTGAAAATCTACAAACTGTTCACAAGTGGGTTTCATTTATATTTTATTCTGAGTAACTCAGCGACGCTGATCGCAAAACACATTTATTTCCTTGAATTGTTACAGAAATCAAATCTCAAGCAGTGTTGGATCACTAAATGAATATGCATATTGATATTCCATTTTTCTGGGTGAGTATAATTTAGTATGTCTTTTGCACAACTGGTGGTGAGTATAATTTAGAATATCCTTTGCACAACTGGTGGTAAAAACGGACCATTTTTTTTCACTTGGAACAGTGATAAGAAGCTGTCTATACAAGTCATCTCACAAGAATTAAAGAACTAGCTATTTAACTCCCTGTGTGGTCTCTATATCTTAGAAATATTTTTTTCTTTGAATAATTAGTCAGAAAATGCAATAAATATTTCACAATAAGGTGCGTATAAAGACAGCTACTGTGGAATAATTTATTGTGCAATAGCTATTCAGATAACTTCCAAAGGTAGACAAGCTATTACATGTTCTTCTCTTTAGGTGGACAAGGACATAGCGCACTTCTCTCCCAGACCTTCCTGAGTCACAAGAGGAAATCTGAAGAAATCTCCTAACTGGGGAACCCTCATAGCAAGAGATAAAATAATTGCCATGGAGCTCCCTGGACCCTTTGTTTTCAGGGGCTTTGTAATCTGCTACTTTCACAGTGATCAAAAGCAAAGCTATCGGAAAAGGATACTTTGAGAAGACAAATGTTTACTCAGTTTTAAGAAAAAAGTGCCAGCTGTGTTGTGTTGGCCCTTTACTCCCTACCAGTTACGTTCTTTTTTTAATTATTATTTTTTATTTATAGTCAGGGTTGTGTTCAACCTCCAAGGCAGATGTTTATTTTGAATATTTATGTAACTTGCATCTTGTGAGGGAGGAGAGGAAGGGAGTTGCCTCGTAAGCCTTGCAGGGAGTTGCTTTTTGTCCTGTCACTTGCTTTCCTTCCTGTGAACTGCTCATTTGTTGCCTTACCTGAGAAGGATTTGTCAGTCGGAACAGTTTCTTGTAACGCCAACTCTCTCAACTCTCTGAAGTACGTCATTACCTGTGGCGGTGCTTCACAGGGAAAGAGTTTGCTTACTGCACTTTAACTGGCAGATTTTTTCACATATTCTGCACTACTCTTGGTTTGCCAGCTCAGAAGACAGCATGCATTCCCTTAACTCTGATCATGCCCTGACACTTCACCAGATTTGGGAACAACAATCAGTTGTTGCCCAGCACTCATTATTTAGTTGGCCAGGTGATACATCAAAAGGATTTCAGCACAGGAGAGACACCAGCTGGGGCCTTGGCAAACAAAGGTAGAGTTTCCCAGCATTAGCTCCTCTGCAAAGATTATAAGCGCTCAGATCTGAAATGTAGGATAATTTGAGTCTAAATGACAGGAGAGAACATGCTGCTTTCAATACTTATAAAGGTACAGGTTATTACTGTTATTTTCCTATTATACAGGCAGAGCCTCTTCACTTGGTAAAGTGAACTGTGGAAATTCATAACAATAGACACACGGCTGGAGGAAGCACTGAAACAAGTAACATTTGGTTTGAATCACAGACTTCCTTGAGTTGAGTCTAAATGAATATGTGTATGAAATCCAATGGAAATATAATTTTTAATATTTAGAGAGTTAAGATTTTTGGACTACTGATTAGATCCTATTATTAGCATCTCATGGTGTGAGGCACTTTATTCATATAATGAAAAGATTACTCTAGAAAGAACTTAGAGGAGATATGCATTCGTATAAAGGCAAGTAAATTAAAATTATAAATACGCGTAAGTTTGTACATCTTTCCTCAGCAGTTTTGTAAAATTTACATGTTTCAGACACATCTTCATCATACAGGAAAAAAAAACTTGAAAAGTTTTCCCAGCAGTGGGTACAATGACACAGCTAAGCCTACTGGCTAGTACAAAGTGCATGTGAAACCTCTCGCCAACAAAATGCCTGTCTCGTCTTTCTCATCACTCTCATCCTACAGTTAAGTCCCTTAGCATCTCCCCTATCTTTCTCTGTTCTCCAGCATTTAATACCTCCACATCATTTTCATTTATTTCCCCAACAACCCTCAATCCATCATGCTTGATTAATGACACACATGCATTCATTCCTGCATAGTTATAACATAACAATCATTTAAGAGGTAGTGAAGAAAACCTGCTTGCTAAAGACTGCCCTGAGAGGGACAATGTCAGCCTACAACACATACTGAGTTTCTTCTAGGCTGCTGCCAGCAGATCTGGCAGCACACGGTCTGGGAAGCATAGCAGCGTTCTGTGTGCTCACATACTCCCCTGGGCAATAGAGCGTGTCCTGTGATGTACTGAATAGCAAGACAAGGGCTTCAGAGGTCTAATTCTATATCCTGTGGTGATTGTTAATATTTTGTGGATTTCAAAGTCTATTAAAATCCATGTTTCCTACCTTTTTGAAGGGATGCAGCAATCAACAGCTACACAGAGAAAAGTGGAAAAGGGGAACAAGATGAGATCTATCCAAGCACTCTAAGACTACAGTCTTCCTGATCTAGCTCGACAATGAAATGCCAATCTGGTACTGATTCCACATTGCCCTTCAGCTGCTGAGGCAGAGGAGCGCCGAAGATCCATGTGGTCCCAGAGGCAAGACAGGCCTATTGTAATATCTTCTATTTCTAGCCACTAGACTATACTTTATTATTGCTATTATACTGCTGTTGTATTTTCAGTGCTTTAATGCAAGACCCATTTTATGTGATGTCCATAAAGACATTTAACAAACCAGTGTCTCTAGAATTCAGGCTTCACTCTTGATGGTGAATGTTAGCACTTCCTATTCTGTCAGTAAGGTCTTTATGCACAGAGAGAGTTCAGATTGTTTCACTTCGTTTCATACCTCCTCTCATCTCTTTGGCATATAGCTGAAATGCTAACATATTTATGAGGCTGGACTGACATCTACTATCCTCAGAGGAAATGTCCTATTGACCAAGAATGGCAGGACAGTGGATGAGGGAAGCCTAGCCTCACTTCACTAAAGCCTTCAGAATATTTTTTTCACAGGTAGAGTTAATTTCCATGCAAATTAAGTGGAATATGCAAAATTATTCATATTAAATCTGAATAAGACACCAGGCACTTACAAGCAGCTCTACAGTTCTGCAAAGGCATTTCTTTTTCTTCTCAAATTCTAACTGGCCCAGTGCATTGGAAGCCTTCAGCAAAATGTCCTGTTGGAGTCGTTCTTCATGCTCCTTCTAAATAGCCTCCTGGCAATGATTTCGGGTTTTCCTTGCTAATTAACCCTTTCTTCATTTTTATGTCTGTTCTAGGTGCCATTTCTATGCCAGGCTTCCTCTAGATGCTCACTATGAGAAAGGCAGTTTCTCAGTAACTATATTTTCATTAGCCGCTTCCTAATGTCACTCTAGGTTTTGAATAATTTTTCACAGCGGACCTCTCTGTTGCAAACACACACACATTACATTTTGCTCTGTTCACATTGAGAAAGTTACTCTTCCTAACAGCTATGGTAGAAATTTGACAGCTTAGAGTCCACCCAGCTTAGAGCACGTGACTTGCTTAGAAAGCCTTCTACTTATAACTGCATTTTTAAATCCATGAAATACACCTTTCTCATAAGCCAACATCAAATCATTCAGTTTCCAGCCAATGTTCGCAAGCATAAAGGCTCAGATGTAAGTTCTTCAAAAACCCCTGAATCTATCCAGACTTTATATGGCCTATGTATTGTTTAATGGATGACTACTGTAGCACATTTTATAATGAACAGTGAGACAGAACTTAGTTCTTTTCAAAATCTGAAATAAAAAGTTTCTGATCTGACAGGAACATGATTTTTCAGAACTAGGCTCTCTACCGATGATCTTGGTGACAGTTCAACAGAAGGAAGAGTACAGCATTACTGATTTAAAATTCATTTCATTAAATTTTGAATCCGGTAGGAATTATGAGATGTTTTCACAAAGATAACTTAGTAGTGATCTTTTAATCTTTTGCTCTCCTTTCAGTACTTATGACTATGTTAAAAAAATGAACAAGCATTTGCAAGACAGGTGACGCTTTAATAATGGATTACAATTTTGTAATAAAACAACATAAAAGTTGCAAAGAACATGAAAATATATGCATTGACTCTTCAGAAATTTTTAAAATCGCTTGGTCTTACTGAATTCCTTCACCTCCCTAAGTCAAGCATCAGATAGCATGCATAGCAGAAGGAAAAGATGGGCTTCATCTCACCGGGGCAGTCTGGGTCAGGATGTTGGCCGCCGGGGCAGCTAAGAGCAATCGAAGGAGCTATTCAGGCTTGGCACAGCCTCAAACACCCTGTGCCTGCTCAGTATTTCTGGCTGGCCAAGGAACAGCATGGTCACAGGTCTTCCAGGAGGAAGCACCTTAATAAAAAGGAGATCCCCAAAGGAGTTGTTCTGTTTACACCATGCTGCAACATAAGGGAGAAAAGGAATGAGAGAAATCAGCCCTACTCTATTTATTTTTGACAGATAGATGCCACCGGTGTTGATCATTTGAGATTTAACCTTTACAACTAAATCATCAAAGATACTGCTTTTGAGGGCATTAAGAATAGTTTGCTACAAACATTCTGCTTTGGTTATACAAGCAGAGAACGCTCTGAACTACAACACTATGATCCACTGGGTATCAATCTTGCTCCACACCATCACTCTTAAAAAAAATGTATTTACTTTGTACTTTTCAGCATTAGTTTCTTTGAAGGAAAGCCATATGCACAGATGGCTTGGAGAAACATGTAAGACTTTGCAAAGCCTGTATCAGGTATCTGTAACATTTTTTTAAATAATGGCATATTAGTGAAGCTGTTCCTGGAGGAGATATTGAGTCTTATTCATTACTGCAATGTATCTTCTGTAAGTACTTACATTCATACAGTATGAGAGCTAAAAGACATCAGCTCAGAATAACAGTATTTTCCTTTCTCTTTGCAAAACTGTACAAGCCTACACAAGATGAAAAGCAGTAAAGGATCTGGCCCTAATTTCCATGCGCTTTATTGCTACTTTTCCTTCTAGCTGAACCCAAGCGTAGCCCTAAGTACAGAACCTGAATCATTATCTATCAATTGAGAATATCTTGCAGTAACATCAGAGATAGATTCAACTACCCAAAATGACTTTTTCAGCAGTATGACTCCATCTTATTCACAGAAATAAGTGGTAGCAGTAAAGCAGTTTCAGGAATACATACCCTTGTCTTAAAATTGTGTTCTTCCTTTACCATTAAGTAACCTGCAGTTAAAAACTTCTTAATTGTGTCTACCACTTAGAGGGCTGATATATCATGAAAACTCTTTTGCTGTCTCATCTAAGACTAATTCAACCAATTCTGGTAATTGTGGTATACTGCATTCATCACAGATGTGTTTTTTTTCTCACAATCTTTTTGATGAGATGCTGAATTAGGATTCTCACCTTCAGCTTTTCTCTTCTCTCTTTACCTTCACGCCTAAAGCAACACCCCTCTGGCTATCATCTTGTCATATCAGGCGCGTAAGAATCGGAATAAGATACCTCTATAACAAATTCAGATATGGAAGAAATGTGTTTCTGATTGCTTAGCAGTTACTACTTTCTAATTAGTAGTGAGTCAATCCTAAAGTCACCATGTGCAATTTCCTTCAACTGAGATATATATCCAAGCTTCTGATTACTGAGGGCCGCTCAGTTCACATGAATATTTTCCGTTAGTACTATTCAAAATGCATTTAATTTGAGAATGTACGCTCTTCTCATTTCTGCTGTTTTCTCTCTCCTTCCTTTTCTAAAACCAATGGTGTGATAGCTCCTTCCTGGACTCTGCTGCACTTCGGCTTTCTTTTGGGATCTTTTTCATGAGATCCCCATGTTAAGTGTGACAATATTACTTCTCAGTATTGAGAGCAAACCTGCATTTTCTGATTGTCTCATTTGTGTATGGACAATACACAGTGGTGCAGACTGAATGAGCACAAAGGATGGATCATCTCCTTTTCTATTCAAGCATGTTCTTAAAATCTCTTTTCCTCTGTCAATCTGACCAGTGTTACTTCTCCATCTTACTACTTTCTTAGCCTCTGATTTTGTAAGTTTACTTTGTAACTGTGTATGTGACATTGATACACTCTGAGGAGCTAGGTTATGAAAAATTAAGCTGTGAATTGCAGAAATATGCATATGGAAAATGACGCCTTCTCTCATGAAAAGCAGTAAACAAATTAGCCTCATAATTTTGTAACATTCCCATAAGTCTGTAAAAGACACCAGTTGCACTAACATTTGCAATCTTTGTGTGCATTATTAAGTTTTCTTTATTAGCTTCTATTTTAATTAAGTGAGAAAATGTTTTCATAAAACCCCTATTATTTCTCAAAGAGGATGGAAGCAGAAATTGCAACATATGGAATATTGCCCCTTTTCCTCTATGGAGAGGAGCAGGTACTACTGTTTATTTCAGTTTTCTATTAGCGTCATTTTACATGAAAAACACCCTCAAAGGCCTGAAGCTCAAAATACTACCCCAACCTGATAGCATCTTAATGTGCTCTTGTAATGGATTCGGGAACAGGTGGCTAATAAATTAACCAGAGGTATGCAATCTATTATTGACTGGCGTCATTCCAACCACATAGCTCTCAAATGACAGCTTGTTTCATGTAAATTTTATTGTATTGAAGGTTCCATTTGTTACCAAGAAACTTCCTTATAAATGGAAAGAAAATGCAAATAGTATTTTCTACTTTACATAGAATAATGCTTTAAAAAAAGGCAAGCAAACGATATTTTCCTCTAGGCCTTTTAATCTGTAGGATGTTAACAAGCAAAGTAAATATGTTGAGAACATGGTAGTTTGGTAACCGAATAGATAAAAAATTAATATAAAAAGCTGAGTTACCTGGTTCAGTGCTTTTTCACACTACTAAATATAACAACTCTGTTTGAAGCAGATTATGAAGCTCTGCTCTAGCAAAGCTCTCAATACCACAACATTATCTTCATTTTGCCATGTAATACTGTATAGATTACTGAGTACATTTTAAATCCCCCTCTTACAGTGAGCCAAATGGCCTCTTTCTTACAGATCTCTGATCTCTTTTTGCCACCCATTTCCCCATCTCTAAACAAGTAAAGCAAAGGCATTTCTTGTAAGTCTGTGCTGTCCTTCATACTGGCTGTCTCCTTATTTCCTTGTAGGTATGAAGCCACAAGCAGAATACTATTAGGGAAGTTATTCTGGAAAAAGAGATTCTTATTCATGAAGGACTGCCAAACTCTCTCCCTCCAATTCCTACATCGGCTTGCAGGATGTTTTCTTGCAGAAATTCCTGCAGGACTGTAAGAAGGGCATGAAATAGGCCACATTAGCTGTGCGTGTCCATATCATGCATAAGGACTGAAGCCATAGAGTTGGAGCCTGATATATAAAATTTAAAAGGAATATAGGACTTAGTAAAACAGGCACTCAGAAAAGCTGTGTATTTTCATGAGTAACAGGAAATTGAGTCTAACCTTGAAAATGATAGTAAAAGTGATTTAATTTTGTCTGGAGAGAAAATGAATTAGAAGTTAGTATTTCATGCATGTATCATATTACTTATCTATTGTTGGTATGCATTTTTTTTACATGTTACGATTGACATACGTGTATGTCAATATTCTAACTAATGTCAAAGGGGACAAGGGGATTGATACATTCTGCCAGTAATACAGCTGAACAGATACATTCTTCTGAATTGATGGTTTCCTTTGTTAATCCTTTCTACCTAACAATCTTGCCCTAATAAATCTGATGGACAGCGCACCAAAAGCAATTTAAATATTTTCATAGACAGACCTATCTTGTCCTTTACCCATTATTTTGTTATTTACTATTCTATTACCTAATTCTGGGTTTTGAAAAAAAATTTACTTCTGCTATGAATTGCAGTTATTGATTCTGTATTTCTCTGTCTTTGCTCACTGATTTTTTTATACTGATCCCCTAAGTCTTTTAAGAGCTATTTTATTTTTCACCATAAATATAGCAATTTAAGCATAATATTTAGTCATTTATAGAAAAGGCAGTTGTTTGTAGAGAAAACACAACAGTCTGAATCATTGAGAAGCATACATGGAGAAGAAAAATATTGATATTTATAATATTTAAAAACTTGTGCATGAGGTTTAAATTAACATTTGAAAATTAAATACAAAATAAAAATCACGGGCTGCATTTGGTTTTTTTATGTGCATTCTGCAAGTGAACATCAGACATTGCTGTGACATACCTCAGAGACTCTTATGTAGCCTATGTAAGTATTACAGCTATTTGTCTCGAGAGTTGCTATACATAAGGGTTTGTCAGTTTGATGTTCAATAGAAACTTTTCCTGTCAAATACTGCCAGTCACGCTAACGTAAAGACTAACATAAAGAACAATCAACTGCTGGCCAACAACTATTCTGGCCTGCTGGTAGCCCATGCAGTTTTCCATATTTTCAGTTTGCTCTGGTATTTACTGCATATATACACAGAGATGATGACAAAAGCTGGCCTGTTGTCATTTGTCCTCTTTCTGCGCAACTCCCCTGGGAAGCTAACTAAGGAATTAAGGCAACATGATGACGGCAACAACAGTTTGGTCACATGCATAAAGGAAACCACCCGGGGACATTTTCAGTGAAGTGTAATGCTGAATGCAACACCACAGGGAAACCTAAACCTGTCATATACTTGTTTTGGACTTTCACTAAGCAAATATCTTCACAGCATACATAAAAAATAAATAAAAAAAAATATCCAAAATCAGTAATGAAATTTGCCAATATAATCCCATTAAATAAAAAAAGGAATGCCGTAGCATATTGTTTCATAAGATTTATTCTTGCAAATATTTTATCATTCATGAGTCTTTGAGTTCTGTGGGAACAGGAAACATTATTTGCCAAAGATCAGTTTTCTCTTTTGGGTTCTTTTTATCTGCCTCCCTACTGCCATTGCTTTTGTCTTCTGTCCAATGTGCATACAAATTGGATAATCACGATGATTCTTTATTATTTTTGCTTTATAAACAAAAATAAAGGCCAGCAACATGGGCTGTCTCGACATTCAAACAAAATGCAAAAAAATAAAAGCTAGCTAATGGCTTTGTATGTATGGAACCTGTAAGGAAACACCAGTAACGCGTAACTGAGTTTCCAGTGGCCATGGGGAAGCCAGCTACGTATATTAGAGATAGATAACTTCCACGTTTGAATTGTAATACATGGAGTGAAACACCTGTTTTCTAATTAGTATTCAGAAGTTTTAAGTCATATGCCAGTATATCCTTTTCTGTACACATTTGGCATAATATGCCTGCAGAGGTGGTGATAGTTACTTAGAATACATTACGGGATACAGCACTTAAAATAAAAGCGACAGAACTGTCAGCAGTTCATCTGCTCCTGCTCATCAGTTTAACTGCATTAGGGATCTACTACAGTGGTCCTCATGGTCCTCACACTGGTGCGCCTTCTCCCCACAAGCACAGAGTCTACCTCAGAGAAGCACAAGAAGCCCTGGGAAATTATACTCGGCCCAAGACATCTTCTATCTCTGAAAACCACAATTACTTTCTGTCTAATTTCTACCATAAAGTTTATCCTTTCTCAGATTGATATTAACCATATGATACTGCCCGAGCAGGATCAGGGCCCTGTCATGCAAAGGAGTTTTGCACAGGCAGACAGGGCTCCATTTAACCCTCATAAATAATGTAGAGAAAACTTCATCCAACCTTTTTCACTTTCCTGACTTCCCTCATGTATTTTTTTAATCTTTTGAATTCCTTTATATTCTAATCACAGTTTATTTTTGCATTAAGTTGAGATACAGTGCATTCCCTGTCATCTTTTCTGTCATTTGTTTACTGGGTGGCAATATCAAGCCAGCTGTAAGTAAGGATAAACTTATTAAAGAGATGTTAATGCTGTTTCACTGACATTGTTTAGGAATGCTTTTGGTGCGTGAGTTTAGGCTTATTCTGCAGAATTCCTGAAAATCTTACCTTACTTACGAGCACTTTTTGTTTTACATAGATGAAATTAATCTTAAATCTTAAATTTCACAAAGGCATTTCATTTGAACTTTTGTGGTTTTAATTTCAGCTTAGAAACTACATCTTGTTTTGTGACTTCTAGCTCTTTCCATATTTAGAAAGCCTACTATGACAAGTCATTTTGGCAGGAAAATGCAATACTAAATATTGTCCGACAAATATGTTGATGTAATGATCTAATAATTGTACAGTTACACAAACAGCATGATTTACTAACCAATCTTGAAAGAACAAAGAACTTGAAAGTTCTTTATCCTAAGGAAGACATCTCTATTTCATTCTTGTTCTTATATTCAGAAGAGACAAAGGAAAGATAAAATAATTAGATGGTCAGTTGTTATCAATTTGATTATTCTGCTGTTCTGTTCCATTGTTTGCCCCTTTGAGCAAAGAAATACCGACCCTGCCTACCATCCTGCCACAATGAAATACCCCAAAAATGAAGTCAGGGCGAATGGTAGGGTGGTAGCAATCTTACTGGCTCATGCAATCACACCTGTCTGCTTTACATTTCCCATTTCCCTTCCCTTTTTTATAATTCCTTATTTCCTTGCTCCTCATTTTTCAGACCCTAAGCTGTGGTTTCATGAACTCTCTATTTACCAAGGACTCGTCATTTGCTGATGCTGTGCCTTCTGTACAGGAACTTTTATCCTTATTCTGGGTCACTGGGTGCTAACACGGTAAGAATAGATATTCACAAATGTTGTATAAAACACTTGGTAAATCTATCAAATAGCATTATTGCCACATTTATCAGGTTGACATTTAAATTATCTTAGTCATTTTCAGTACAGTGTCATCAGAAAATTTCTAACTGCAAACAGTTCAGGTGAAAATGCAGAAAATGGTACAGAATATATTTAAGAAATAGTTAAAATAATAGGATGAAATAAAAATGTTTCCATTATTTTTATGCAAGTGAGGAATTCCTTTTTCTGAAAACCATTTACAAAAAAATCAAATAGTGATAGACTACTTGTCTTTTAACTTGATAAATCACTTGTAAAATAAAGTAATTTTGAGATTTTCCACTATTTTCCTTGTCACTGCAAAGTACCCAACCACTATGGGCTATTTCTACCCCACTGTGATGAACTGGCACCTCAAGCAGCTGTGTTCCTTTTATTGTGTAATATCAGCAGTCAAACAAATAGAATAGGCATTAAAAAAAAGCGCCTTTTCAGCAGGTCATGAGGTCATGTAGATACGCTCCAAGACCATACAATTAAAGAGTGCAAAATTAAAAAAAAAAAAGCAAGAGGAATAGGATATGGTAAGTAAAGAGGTGGTGATGGAGTTAGAAAAGCAAAAGAAAAAATACTTTAAGCAAGAAACCAATTACATAGTGTAGCCCTGATGGCTAGGCAAAAGGCTGGCCAGAATGGTCTTGCAACCTTATGGAGAATTTTGTGGTTTACTTTACCATCCCACAGTAGCTGCAATTACACGTTCAGGCACTTCTGTAACCTTCTGGGTTTGAACTGTTCAAGACAGTGCGCAAGACCTTCTCAGCGAACTGTCTCCAGCTCTGCAAGTCACACACCTTCAGTCTCCAAGGCCTAAGCTTTACTACGAATTTTTATGACAGGGAGCAGATTCCTCGCTAAGCCTCTGAGAATCATAAATGTTATGACTTTTTTTTTTAAAGTCTACTGTAAATAATAGAGGGCAATGTGAAGATTTTTATAGAATGAAGGAATATTTATCTTTGTAGAAGGAAAGTCTAAAGTTCCGTTTCTGTGGTGGTGAGGCTTTCATAGTTTTCCTAACAATAGTTACTTGCCCACATTATCTCAAATAGCTTCTAAAGGGATCTAAAGCCCTCTGAAATCACTGCAGACAGTTAGATGCGGGAACAGGAGGATCCCAGCCATCCTGGGCAATGAGGGTGCTGTGGGCAGCAGTATCACACAGCCCCACGTACAGATCTCTCAAATGCCACTGGAAACTGATTGATGTTTTCTTCCTAAATATTCCTGCAGCATGTTAGAGAACTTAATCCCTGCGACAGTGGAAATCCTCCATGTAATCATCAAATTAAAGAAATGAGTCAGACTTTTTTTTTTACTTCTAATATTTTTATGCGGCCATGTGAAATAATAGCAATTCAATTCAATCTGTCATAAATTGTCACTAGCTAAGGGTAAATGTTTACCAAATACAACTAAAAAAGACTGGATGTTGATATCTAAACAACAAGAAGTTCTAAAACAAGAAAACATTTTGAAAGAGAGAAAATCTACGAACTACTCTGAAATATATGATGTTTCACTTCAGATGATGATCTTGTAACTGGCAAATAGTTCTTGAAATTTCCTCTGAATTATCTGGTATTGATAACTGTCAGAAAAAAATAATTACTGGATTAAAGGGATAACTGACTTGATCTGGTATAGCATATTTTCCATGTTAAGTTGAAAAAAAAAGTAAAAAACATAATCATTAGTATAAATATATTGACACAATTCTCCTCATTGTCATTCAGAAAGGTCCTTGAAATCATGAAGTTCAGAACTTTCAGAAGAGGAATGATTACTTTATAAATAAAATTATCTCTGTCCAGCATATTTACTATCACAAGAAATTTACTTTTGTTAATCATAGATACACAGTGCATTTATCAGGAGAAATTTCCAGAAGGAAAGATAGGTTTCTTCATTTCTCTAATGACCTAGTGACCTAATGACCTAATGCCATAGGAAATTCTAAAAAAGAAATTCTGGGACCCATCTTCAAGGGAAGCAAAGGGCAAAATCCTCCTTGACTTCAGCAGTGACTGGATCCATACAATCTCATTGTATGCTGTTAGCTATCTTTCCCCCCACCCCGTATTTCTAAAAACATTTCCAAAGTTACTCTTTGAGAATCAATCCATAATATTAAAAAGAAAAAAAACCAACTAGCATAAATCAGTCATCTTGTATTTTTTGCTTAGTGAATGACTGGCACTAAAAGGTTTCATAATTGCTAAAAACGTGAACCCCTTATTAAGGAATGATGTAAAATCTCTGTAAACAACAGAACCATGACAGGGTATAGCTGTGGATAATGTCACATTAGTTTTTTAACAGCAAATATGTTTAGCAATTTATTTATCAGACAGAAATCTAAGTCCCTATTATTGGCATTTGACAGAAATCACTGGCTATAGTATACAGAGCTTCTCAGACCCGTCATTTACAAAAAATGCGATTTTAAATGGACCCTCAATCATGTCTAACACCTAATTATCTTGTCTAAGTGGTTTTGCCAGGGAAGGAAGATAAACAATTAGCACGAAGGGTAATGAATTAGAAAGTTCAAACACTGATTTATTTTGAAGAAAGAATAAAGCTTTGATTCCTACCTGTATGCTTAAGTTAAACCTATGGTTTAGATTTTTTTTTTAAATACTCAATTAGTATCATTTTTTCAATATTCATTACGGCCCGTGAGATGAAAAATCAATTGGTCACACAGCTTTTCTCAGGAGACTTAAGTGGTGATAAGCCGGGAAATCATGAAAAACCATGAAGATGCTGTAGTTTACAGAGACAGAAACTTTGAAGGCTTTCCATATTTACTTGGGCTGTGAGATATAATCTGAACTTGTACATCCTCTCAAAACGAATTTATTTTTTTATAGTTAAAACTTGAATAGTTTCCTATTTCTATATCCTATTTCATATAACTACCCACTTAAAAATTCTTACGTGGTTTCAACTGTTTGCTGCCTTTCTCAGCCCACAACTCCCTGCTTTTTCCAAAGTGTGCGTTTTGGCACATGGATTTGTTATAGCCCTGTTTTTAAACTTTAGAAAAGAATATGTAAGCATACAAAGCTTAAGGAAAATCAATTGTACCCTTCATTTCTTTATGGAAAAACAGAACTAGTACAGAGGAGTGAGAAAGCTTGTACCTAAAATTTCCTCAGCAGCACATTTGTCTGAATCAATCATATTTCAGAGCGCATTTCTGACTAGTTACGTTGCAAATGCCAATAGAAGTACATGTCTCCAGTCACTCCATTCCATCCCTCAGACTTCAATGCTTTTGCCTTTAGGCTCACAGGACCTTAATTAAATACACTCCAGTGAAAGTGATGAAGCCTGCACAGGCTCAGTGCTTTATTAGCCAGACAGCTGACCACTTCACATTTACAATAAAGGTGTGTTATCTTCACATTATTTTATACGTGCTCCAATTACAAGAAACACTCAATTCATCAGAAAATTGTATAATTGGACTCCAGGCTTTAATATTATATTTTACTGAAAACAGAAAAGCTATTTCTTAGGACAAGAACTGTTTCAATGTCTGAAATGGTTTCAAATATCTCTAGAATTATTTAAGTTTGGAAGTAAATAAATCCTTGACATGTCTCATGGCAGACGTGAACACAAGGTTTAAAGGACTGTGGCTAAATTAGAGTGTGACCATTCCTAACACCCCAGCATCACTCAAACACTCTGCCGAGGTCCCAGTGGAGAGCAGTTATATGGCAGCCTGTCACCAGGAATTTTATGCTGCACTAGAATGCAATATTTGGTGCATGCTCGGGTCACAGACATAAGTACTTAAGATAATACTATTGCATTTGGAGTAGCCCAAACAGCTCATTTGATGGTCTAGAAAGTGTTCACTTAAAAAATGACACCCAAATATTGGCTGCCCCACTTCCAAACACGCTGGCAAAGGTCCAGGGATGCCACCTACAGGAGCTCTGTGTCCAGAAGGAAGCACTTCTCACCAGCCTTGCATAGCAGAAAGCACGGAGACCCTGGTGAGAGGGTGACTGCTGAGAAGGATCGCACTGGTTTTAGGGGAGGAGAACAGAGATCAAACGTTCATCATGATGCTCGCACCATCACCAGCAGCACCGGCAGATCACAGTGCTCTTTCAGTACATCGTTTCATTGCAGAGCTTTCAAGGTATACTTAGAAGGCATACACAACCACCTCCCAACAAATAACTGCCGGTTAATGAATGAAGTTCATATTACATATGAAACTCATAACCAGGACTTCAGAAGACAACTACTGCAAGTAAATTGACTTGTAAAAAAATATAGTAGATTTTCAGAAAATAATACATTTTCAGTTTGCACAGCAGAAACTAGTAAACCACTGCATAAGTTTATAACCCGTATACGGCAAACTGGGACAGTAAAACCAATGGGAAATGCTGCTTCTCATATGATTCTTGCAGCAAGAAATATGTCTTTTACAGTTAGGAGATATTTGGCATGTTGTGCAAACATCATAAAGTATTTTTGAAGACTTATAAAGGTAGTCATTTGTACAGAATTATTCTTCTTATCCCCAATTGCTTTTTTGTCCTTTCATTGGTGAGGCAATTAAAATTTTGAATAAAAACTGAATGAATGCTGGTGAGCATTAATGCAGAACATATGAAGATGGAAACCTGCAGCAATCTGTTCTAGCAACCAAAACTGTGTTTTACAGGCAAGCAAAGGTCTCTTTCTGAAGTGACCTAGCCTGTAATCCTTCTAAAGAATACAGGCTGACACAAGTAATTAGCTCAGCCAAAGAACTAAATAAATGCCTGTACAACACATTCCCAAACTAGAATTCAGCAACTGCAACAAAAATGTTTTTTTAAAACATTGTTTTGAAATGGAAACTGGATTCCTGACCTGAATTGAAGAATTCCATCAACAATGAGGCTAGCACCTCGCAACCTGGTGGGAAAAGGTATAACCCAACTAAGAATTCCTCTCTTTAACACTGAAGCCTTTCACTGTTCATAAGGATCATAGGAGGGATGGTGATACTTAAAATAATAGTAGTAGTAGCAGTAGTACTTGTAGTAGCAGTAGTAGTAATAAAAATAATAAAGTAACAACTGATGTTCTGCATTCTGATTACTGAGGGTTTTGCTATTGAGACACAAATTGGAGAGCTTGCTCGCAACTCATCTGAACCCTAGAGGTCTCGAAAGCAACATGAAAATGCCAAGACTATCAGAACTGTCACAATCTCCATTATGTAGTATACACGAAAAACAAAACATCTTTAGCTCTTTGCTGTTTGGGGTATTTCTATTTCTGCTCTGTTTAGAAGTATAAAGATGTCATTCACTGTTTTCCCTGGCTGCCTCCATTTTCACAGCATTGTTTCCAGAGCTTCAAGGCACCCAACAAATGACTCCTGAGTATTTCAAGAGTACAGAAAATAGGCTCTGATAATTTCCAGGCCTTCAGCTTTTGGCTCGAATAATTTAAATTGCATATTCACACGTAAGTTGCATATGTAGAAAGCTTCAGAACTTAACAAAGGCATGCATTTAGTGGTGGGGAAAGGGACTGCCTTACCAGCTCTGCTTCCTGAAGTTCTCTGTTTATCTGCAGTACAGCAAAAAGGTAAGATTTCCCTATTTGCATTAGTATGTTTTTCAAGCATTAGCTCTGCCCTGGGGTCTTACTGTTTTCAGGACCTATGTAGTTGTGGGATTTCACCTTGTTTTTCAACTGCTGACAAGCATAAGAAAGTATTTGTGTATGAGAAGAGAAACTGAGACCCTTGCTGGGAGAAAAATGTACCCTGGTCTAACATAAATCCCTTTTAAATAGGGTTTTCTGAAAGCATAGAAAATATAATGCAGAAGTTTGGGTGGGTTTTTTTCAGTTTACAAATTACTTATTTCAACTGAATTTAAAGCAATTCCTAATTAACTTAAGTTAGTCCAAAACAAGTTCGTTTACACGTTAAGTCATGGTTGAGTATCAGACGAAGGAAAATTATACTGAAGATGCCAGATCTTCCAGAAATGACCATGTCCAATTTTTCAGGTGACTTCAGTGTAAAATAATAGTTGCTGCCCAGAGTATAGAAATGTGAAGCTTTGACTGATAAAAGTCAGAGGGTACGCAGAAATCCTGGCTCCCAGATCAATGCACAACCCTCTCCAGTACAGCAGCTGGGCAAGGGAGGGTCTCTCCCTTCCCATTTTCCCTGAGGTCTGACATGACATGACAGATCTGTCACCTACATGACTGTGAGGCATGACATCCGGTAGGCTTACCGCGATGCTGATTTAACAGTGATTGAAAAGCAAAACTCAATTTGTAAAAGCTTTCACGATTCCTCCGTACCCATCAAACATGAGACAAGAATCTATGCCGAAAGCTGTTCTGTCCTAGGGAGGAGTGAGAGGTGGCCTCAGCCCTGCTTCTGAGGACGCAGAGAAAAGTCACTGCCATCGGCTGGTAGTGAGCACTGGCAGCCACCCCTGGGCAAGCTGCCCAGGCACCCCAACTCAGAGCTGCAACAGAAGCTGGAGCTTGGTCCCTTCATTCAGCTTTAGGCTCAGGCTCCTGCTCTTACTGTCTTGCCATAGCTCTGTGGGATGGCTTAGGGGGGGCAGGGCTATTGCTTATTTTCCAATACTGCTGTTCTGAGCTTGCAATGTAATACGGCAAAGAGCTCATTCTCCAAATGGCAGAAATGACTCTATTTCCTAAGTTGTTCTTTTAAAATAGCCAAGGTGCAGAAAGGAGGTGTGGAATGGCACCATGCCACAGCTCAGAGAGCAAAGCTGTTATTGGCCAAGCGTTGCCTGTAATGGCAGGCAGAATGAGATGAAATGTGTCAAACTTATTTTTAACTTTTTTCTTTCTCTCTCTCTCTGCATAAATATGCATATATGCATGTATATATACTTATGTATATACGTCCACATTTGTGTTTGTGCATAGAAAATGCAGGCCTGAGAAGAGTGAAAAACTGTAATTAATTTATTCTGGCTTTGTCATTGCCTGTGTATTCAGCAAAGCAAAAAATAATTCTAGGTAAGATGAAACACTGCCTTTCAAAAAGAAACAAAATTTATCTTCCACAAAAGCAGTTTATGGGAGCAGGCTATCTGCCCATCATCTGTCCTCTTTTTACTAGTTCTTCACAAACAACTTTGGAGCCAAACGGCAAATTTCAGACGAATTTAGAGAAGTCCAAAAGATATATTATTTCTATAACTTTCATGAGAATCAACACCTGCATAAAGACAGACACAACAATAAATATGTAACTGTGAACTAGTCCCAGCAATTATTGCCAACATTCCAGCCAAATCAGTAGGAAATACAGGAAACTGCCCCAAGCACAAATTTAAAGGAACTGAAGTTATACCAGTCCTCCTACTCATACTACAAATCATTTTGTCTTAAAGAAAAAAAAATTAAAGGTGATTTTATGAAAACAGGGATAGCACCTATTAAGAAGAAGTGAAAGGCTGAAATTAGGTAGGTCTGACTTTGCATAAAGACTTTATAAATGTCTTAATTTATTGCTTTCCTATATGCAGTCACTGGTATCACTGGATATGAGAAAAAATATTTTTTAAAACTTATTAAAAAAGAAACCCAGAATTTATTAAATTAACCAAGTTCAGATTAAAGGCCTGTACTTTTGAAGGGACAGTACAAGGATAATTAAAATTTTCAGAGATATTATTAAGTGGAACTAATTTTATTAAGCAGCATCATGTTTTTTATAACTGAGATGAGAGTTCAGTTACCAGCAAAAAAAGAAGATACCGTGATTTTGACATCAGTGTTAAGTCTTTAAAAAGACAGGACACCTAGCTGATGTCTCACTTCTAAATGAATGCAGGGTAGTTAAATCTCTTTGCTAAAAAGCATGCTAGTAAATGGTTACACACAGACCTTCACTAAAAAAACAACAGCAGAATCTATGATAGCTTTAGAGTATGTAAGGATAATCTATTCCGAAACACGTTTCTTTCAAAAAATAATGGTTTATATAGAGCTACTGAGGCATATCAAGAGAAGCAATATCGGCAGCAATCAAATACCCGAAACCCATTCATTTAGGCAACAATTAAACACTTACTTTCGAACTGCAAGTTTTACTGACTACAAACTGCCCTTTTCACATTCTCTAACGTTTTCAGGATTAAAATAAATTAATTGCCTACTGAGATAAGTGCATGATAGGAGGTTTTACATTGCCAGACTCCTGCATATGTTAATGTACCGCATCAGTAACTCCTCTACAGATCAAACCAGGGACCTCCAATCCACTATTCTGTCAAGGGAGTGACAGGCTGTACTTAGCTGGCTCACCTAAGTGAACTTGCAGAATATTTTCTAATATCGAATGCAATATTTTCTACTCATTCAATAAGCACTAACTGGACTAGACTCATTTTCAGATAATTGTACTTCTTCAGGCAGGAATCTGCCTGTAGCCAATAGATACTACCACCAAAGGGGTACACAGAGTCTCTGCTGTTCCCCAAAAATATAATGAGTTAGTAAGCATATTTTGACCGTAATTATAGCAGAATTGTCTGAAAAATAAAAAAAAGATTTCTCAGATTTTATCTGAGTAAGTGTAGTTATACAACATCAATAATTCTATAAAAAAATTATATTTATTTCAAAATGGTGATTTTAGGTGCTGCAAATGGACTATTGAATTTCCAGGCTTATTCTAAATAGAAAAGTTGTAAGAAGCATCAAATCTTTTACAATATTAGAGATAAAGCAACTGGTCTGTCTTCAGTCTCAACAATGAAAATCTCAAATAGTTGCCAGGTGAACAAGACGGCAAACATGCACTAATACTTGCATGATTCTCTAGTAAGCTCATGCACAGCTACGCGAGCTTCAGTGAACTGCACGAAGATTGCAAACTCTGCCTTTCAGGGTCTGAAGTCCCCTGTTCTAGCCCTAACATTAGGGTTCAGATAGTACCTACAATATGTAGACAGGTAATATGAGACACCAGAGTTTAAACAGAGCAGAAAGTTGCCCTTCCAAAATCCAGTCAGAAGTTACAGCTTTCTATGCAACCCATACACAAGTCTTTGGTGTCTTTTCTTTCAGTACTCAATTTCTTCTAAGCATTCAGTTCTTGTGCATCAGTTGTTCTGTCTTTACTATCTAGTATCTTGCAACATTGGTTCAGCTGCAAGGCAAGTTTTAGTTGTGCAAGAAGAGGTTCCAAATTAGTAAAACCCACTCTCTGGTCATGATACCAGACTAATACAATTATTTTAACAGTTTACTAAAATTTAACTCTTGGTTTGAGACTCTATAACAAAAACTGTAACTTGAACAAATGTTTATGGTTGAATCTTAAAGATTTGAAAATGTGTATGGTAGCTATATTGGAAAATCATTAACTATATAAGCAGAACAACGTAGCACAGTAACAAATTTTGATTAAAACTGTACAGCTCTCTTCAGAATAAATAGGGCTTGCACAGTGACAGATTGAGAGTATACAGCAACTAGCTCACTTCATGATTAGCAAACTGGTACAAGACTTAATACTCCAGTGGATGCTGAAAGTATGCTGTGCGTTCGTGTCACTCACTGATGGGCTAAAGTAATTTTTAACTTTAAGGCGACTCCCTCTAGGAATAAGTAACACGGCAATCTTCCCATGGCAACTGGTGATGTATGTATGTATGAATGTATGTATCACCAGTCACTCCAAGGCAGAGCAGCACCCACAAACGACGCCATCAACTTTGCAGTGGGAAAGAAATCGAGCATGAGACCAGAAGTGAAGTGCAAAGGTAAAAAAGGGAGTGCTGACCAAGATGCTTTGTAACAACAAGAAAAACAGAGAGCTCAGTTTAGTTCTCTTATTTATACTTTCACCCTTGCAAACTCCATAGTAACTCATATTACATGTTCAACTTCAAATACCTATGTCTTTGGTTTAGGAGCCGAAGACTCATTTGCATTGACTTCAGCTTTTGTAGCTTTTTTAAAAATACTTTTTTTACCTGAGGCAAACAGATAAATATATCAGTAATTTATATACCACCAAGGGCATTTGGTAGAAATTGACAGAAAGAACAAATAACCAATTAGTTGTGAAAAAGTCCCACTGATACCGAAACTAGGATTAAATCTGAAACTTCAGAAAAAGGGAAACTGTTGTCCAGCGAATTCCTGAATATCCTTGTGTCCACTTTTATATCTGTGCATAGTGGACATAAAGTAAAATCAATGAGAGACTAGTTAAGGAGATATAAGATTTACAGCTCCGACTGGTCTTTAAGGTCACACTCTCTTAAAGAGTAATTGTTCATCCTGGCACTTGCTGCCACTAAAACAGTTGACGGCAACTCTAATATCTAGTCGGTAGTGATAGAGATATATGTACCCAACTCCCAACAACCTACAACCTAGGTACAAGAATGTCTCATGCATCATTCAATTTGCTCTTACATTTTTAAGCTGGCAAACGCATTCTCAAAGGAAAGTCACCTTCACAAACACATAGCTATTGCCACAGATAGACACACCCATAGCAAATACCCACTTTTTCAATCAGACTAATTTTTAATAGTGTTTCTTTATTTTTTGATATGTCAGATGGGATTGCTGCAAAGTAAAAAAATTGTTTTATGATTCCTTTTCCAATCAGCATCATTGTTTTTATTCCAAGTTAGCAATTAACTTCCTGCCTAATTCGTCACACTTAATTTAAAACGGAGCGTGCAGCAATGTTTAGAGCTACAGTCATAGCAATTGTGTTTGGCTGAGGTAGTGGTCACTAGCAGTCTCAATTTATACTTTTAATTTAAAGTCCCATGCCAATGGTTTGCGTTCTCAAAGCTATGACTGGCACTTATGGATTTCAAAATCAAAGGGAAAATAAACCACAGTTAAGAATTCAACCACTCAGATCAATGAAAACCTGTTTTATAACTGAGTGTGCTACAGTTAAATCCCAGATGCCTGACAGAAAGAATTTAATGTTTCCAACAGTTCTTTTCCCACTTAAATACTCAGAATAACTTTTTATTGCAGCAGTAAGCCACTACTTGGTAGACAAAAGTGGACTATCGATGTTATGTCCTCAGGAAATATTGCAAAGCCAGTAAAGGTGAGTGTATCAACCTAAAGAAGCAAGCACTAGTATTCAAATGGCAGTCCCTGGACTGTTTGACTGATGCTAGTGTATATTTTCTCTTTTAAAACAATTGATACTATATATATTTCACTGTTAGAAGTTCATAGCAAAAGCTTAAGAGAAATTTGTAAACAAGAACATGTCATTAAATTTACCATCATGAAAATAAATGTCAGTTATGTTTCTAAACTTCTTTGAAGGTGAATAATCTGGTTTATTTGGTCCAATATCTCACAATTAGCAGTTAATTTGAATTGGAATGCTTTTATATCCCTTTAAAAAGTTAAATAGGTACATATTTTTATTTGCTAACATATTTACTAAAATAATTTTTTTTTTTAACAAATAAGAACTACATAGGAGCCATCCACATACGCCTATGTATAGCACTGGCATAAACCCGCTCATCCACCAATGTCAGAAAAACAGAGAGTGAAGAAGAGAAACAGAAGTCCACGTATTATTCCATACTCCTCTTTATCATGGAATAAGAAACAACCTACCATTCCTATTCTATGGAAACTAGGAAGTAATTTAAAAATGTTAAAAAAGACTTCATTTGGATACTTTGAGGGAATGTTTTTGCTTGGTTTTGGGTGTTGTTTTTTTTTTTTTTCTAACCAGCCTTTCCTCAACCACAGTTTTCTGTTCAGAAAGATACCGTAACAATTTTAAAAATTTTTAATAATCTTTTGGTGAATCAGTATTTTTTCTTTTGAGATCATTAGTAACATCCAAACACTGAAGCTTTTTCCACATTTTAGCTGTGAAATAGCCAAAGTTGATTTGAGGGTAATTCTCTCTTTCATTAGACTCACTGTAGGTCCTTGAATTTACAGGATTACCACCCCTACACTCTGTTATTCTGAGTTGCTTACCTTCCCAATTTATCATTGTGTAAAGTAGCCACAACTAGAATGCTGCACTCTGTAACCAGATTTCCCATACAGGAAATATGCTTCAAGAAAAAATGAAGAAAAGCAGTACTAATTACAGGATTGATCATAAACGGTTTTCCTGGTAAAAAGAAATTATGAATTTTCAAAATAAATCAACTAAATTACTGGGCTAGTAATGAACATTTTTCTCCTTTTTTTTTTTCCTGTACAAATGATGAGTGTGCTTAACTGCCAGTGAAATTTACAAACAGCTCTGAATTCTCACAAGTCCAAAAAGTAGGATACCTGCATCCTAAGGGAGCCATACTCACCTTATGGACGGTTATGCTCTACATGGTTTTACATGCATAGACTTACTCCTTACCTTCTAAAATGTGAGTAATTCTACCTACTTACTACAGCATATGAATGCAGCAGAAAATCTACAACAGAGTATATGGCATGTGAAGGCTGTGCTTTGAGAAATTAGGCTAAACAAGGGATGTAGGGACAATGCACAGACTGACAGATAGGGATGATGCAGAATAACATTGGCATGTTATCGTGGAGACTTGACCAGAAACATGTAGGCCATTAGACTACATAGTAAAACATAAAACATGATTCTCAATTAAGTTTCCTTGAAAAACTTTCCACTGATTTAATTTGGAATCTCAATTTTTTTAACGAAGATTTCAGTAGCAACTTCGGTGTATGATTTTGATGTTTGATGTTTTATAGCTACATAAAAATAATTTCTCAAATAAATGAATAGATTATTTTGCATAAAAATGGCCATGAAAGTCAGCAAAA
This sequence comes from Dromas ardeola, assembly GCA_013398915.1. Classification (NCBI taxonomy): domain Eukaryota; kingdom Metazoa; phylum Chordata; class Aves; order Charadriiformes; family Dromadidae; genus Dromas; species Dromas ardeola. Next base: position 57,918 of record VYZM01012901.1, on the reverse strand, counting down.
GTAAAACAACCTCTTTTATTAAAATCTGGAGTATTTGTACTACTGCCAACAAATTTGTGCTACTCTTGTTTCCTGTTGCAAATATTGCAATTCGTACAAGGACTATCTCATATTGCTTTAACGCAGAGTAATGGTATCTTTTCATGCTTTAAAGTCCAAACAGTATACTTTAATCACATTTACCTTTACTAAATCTTTTTATCTTTAATTATTGTAAAGGTATCTAAAAAACCTCAAGAGATAAGCAGGAATTTCTAAGTAGAAAAAGAACAAAAAAGCAAAACCCCAAAATCTTTAAGCTGATTTTTTAATGCTTTAGGAAACAGAAAAATTTGGTCAAAACACTGGCCATCTTGTAATAAGGTTAAGACTATAAAGCTCGCTATTTTGAGTGTTTCACCTTATATCAAGAGATTAGAAATACTTGTATAGCACACAGCGTTTAAGTCATTAACTTTCACAGTTACTCCACACTTCTATCAGTGTACAAGATAATATGTGACCCCACACCCTTCTGAAATAAATATTACACTTCCAGTGAATTTTATTGATTAAGAAAGGACTAACGGCCTGGTTTGTAAAACAAGCCAGTTTCCATTAAGCATCTCAGTGACGGGGTAGTATTTTCAAAGGTGCTCAGTGAACTGCAGCTCTCAGCTCTTCCCTTTCTCTGAGATGCTTAATGAGACCCGAGTTCCCTGGAAAACCTGTCAGTCCTGAAGAAAACATCTTTTAAATGTTCGTCATACCACTACTTAATCCAAAATAGTCCACTGAGGAAATAGATTGTATGTATATCAGGTACTTAAAATGTTTACCTGTCACTGCAAAAACTTAAACAGAAAGGTGGGAAGACAGTTTAAATATAAACTAATAGAGAGAATAAGGAATGGAGTGCTTCTCATCCATGAACTTTTTTGAAAGTGTTAGATAGTTTCAATGAAAGTGTAATTTTAGTGTTACATAAACATGTAGCTTGTAGCAATCTGGTAAATATGAAAATATTACAAAATTATTCAACTATTTCAACAAAGTAAATCGGTATTTTCTTATAGCAAACAGAAAGACATTAACATATTAACATGTATTTAGTATTACACTAATGAATCAGTGGCAAATCATTATTTTCACACTATTTATACATATATTGAAAGACAGCTTTTTATAATATATAGATGCATATAGAAATAGAACTATATATAGTACATATTATGCATTTTTAAACCTTTAAATTATATTTAATTATAGAATAAATTACAGATTGAGATTTTAATTAACTGTAACCCTCCATCAACTGAAAGACTGAATAATTGTGACTTGCTCACAAAAACTGACATATATTCCACCCACTCAAATTATTTTCGAAGATGTTAGTCTTATTCTCTCTAAAACTGCATGAGAAAGCCACATTTCTAATGTCTGACAATGTAACCATCATCTTAAAATGGAAAAATGGAAAAATTAAGAATATTTCATTCACCCTGCTGCTTAAAAGAGCTTAGATTTCTTATGTTTATGAGAATGTAAAGTTATCTAGAAAGTTTAACCAGAATGCTACTGTATATATATGCATGTGGAAAAGCAAGATCTGAACTGATTTTTCATGCAGTAGCCTGCCTTTTGGAGTTGTTCACCAGCCAGTCTTGCAGGTAATATCTCGGGTGCTTACCTAGAAACGTCAGGCCATCTTTATGAACCAGTCATGTCACAGATTAATGGCTATAACAGGAAAGCAAAAATTTTAAAGGGGAAGAAAATGAAGTAAATGTGACATTAGATTACTTGGAAAACAGATAAAGATACCCTGCAATATGGCCCCTGAACCTGCACAGAACTGCACTGATACATACTTTGGACTGTGATGTAAAAACATTACAATATCATGGTAATGCCTTAGTAGTGTGTTTGGTGCAGGTGGCTCTAGGGGATACAGAAGCTGTGTGGGACAAAGTTGGAGGTTTTGGGACACAACTTACTTCCTTTTACATCAGCTTCTATGGGTTGCAACATGAGAAACTACTCACAGTGAAATTTAGCTTCAAAGATTAATCACTTTTTCTGTTTTGCAGTATGTTGCCTGTAACAAAAGTTACCATTGAACTGGCACCACTGAACGTGATTGTATCAAAGAAAAGATCAGGGAGAAAAATGCAGATAGAACTATGCTCTTCTCCTAAAGATAGTCTTCCAGCACCAAAATAATATATACCAGGGAACTAAGTTAATACAGCTCCGCAGTCACACATGTTCTCTGAAAAGGTACAGACTTTAATCTTCCCCGCTGTCAACTTGCTTCTTTGACCACAGAAAATTCACTTCCAAATACAAGCAAGCATTTTAAAAGGTAAATAGTATTTAACACCACATTAGGAAAATGCAATTTTCTCTATTTCCTCTCTCCAAAGATTTTATATTCTAGTCAGAATTGCACTATTTATAAACTAAAATCAATACTTTCTGTAAATTCTCACAGAGGGATGCTAAATATCAGTTAAAATATTTTCCTTTTATTAGAATAAATCATATCTATGAATATATGGCAATGACATATCAAAAATTCACCTCATGCCTAATTAGTAAATGACATAAAAATGTATGAGTTGAGGGAAGAAGGCAGACTCGTATTTTCTCTATTGTTGACAGACCATAGCCCATCATCCTTGAACTATACACTAATTTCCTGAATCCCATTACTCCATTACCCTACCCTGTTAAAATTTTTTTTTTAGTCCTCATTGATCTTCAATTACAGGATAAAAAGAATTGTTTTATAATTTTAGGAGAACAATCTAATTTTGAAAAATGGAGCTTAGAGTTTAATATTATGTATATATAAACCAGTCATTGGAATCGGACAATTTGTTTTCCAGACAGATTTGAGTTAATATAATAAAACGATCATTTATTTCTTAACTGTAAAATACAGTATTGGAAACTGGCTGAACAACTTGTCAGTAACCTACTGGATCATACATCAGCTGTTTGCAATGCATAACAAGTTAGAATTTATGCGTCACTTAGATAATGCACATTAATCTCAGAACACTTCAATACAATTATAGATCAAGCACACGATTTAGAAGCTGCTGCATGTATTATTTAAAATGACATGGAAAAGACAAGTTTAAAAATATTACTTTATATTCAGACAGAATAAGCACAAAGAAAATTCTTGCAAAAGTAGATTAATTCAATGAAGAATGAGATTTAATTAACACTGGAGCAATTTATAGGGTTTGCCATTAACTTCAGCAGAAAAGTTGTGACTAGTTGTCCAAGTACTGTGAATGAAGGCAAAAGAACTAAGCAAGAGTAGAGGAGACAACAGGAATGTTCAGGAAACATTAGCTGAGCCAGGCATCCCTTGCTTTTTATGCAGTGGGACATCTGTAACTGACTTCCAGTGAAACAGCTTTGGGATATTAAATCTAATTTTGCAATTAGAGAGTTATTGTGAATACTTGCTTTAAAATTTCAGTTTTCAACTACTGAGTAGTTTAGTGTACAAGATTACATTGTTATTCCGAGAAAGAAATATGGTGAAAAAATTGGTCTAATTTGCTGAATACAGGTTTTTTAAAAATTAATTAAATATTTGCTTTTTAAAGTTGATTTTTTATATTATAAAATCTTTTATTCACATGCCTCTTCCTTTCGCTCAGGTTTTCCTTGGGAATTTCCTTGGGGTTCTGTGTAACTCCTTCCTTCTCCTTTTGGCTATCATGACTCTACATGTAGACAGCAAAATCAAGCACTTTTACCTGATGCGCTGTTTGCCAACTCCCACGTGACTTTAGTAAGTGAAAACAACCAAGACAAAATACTTTGAGTAGTTAGTCCTTCACAGAATTAGTTGCACTCACTCCAGAGGGTCAACAAAGTACAAAACTGATTTAAAATGTTTTTATTGAAAAAGTCCACTTCAGAAACTGGATTCATGTCTTGAATATCTGATAATATTCCTGTTTAAGTGAAGGTTTTAAGGGAAGTCTTAAAAGAGGATAAATAAAGAAAAATACGCATACTTAATATGCAAAAATCACTTCACAATGGAAACCAAATATTGCATGCTAGATGGAAATAACATTTAGCAGATTAAGCGTGTCTTTTTTTTCTTTCTTTTGCTCCTGGCCGACCAATACACTGGACAATCTTGACATTGGTTGTCAGCACCTGCTTCGTCTCTGTCAGACTAGGATTCAGACTAGAATATGTATGAAGGCTCCCTTATGACAGGGGTTGTTAAAGGCAACATGCGTTTCTAAACTAAATATTAAGTGTGCCTATCTTGGCTAGCATAATCTTTTCAGAGTAGCAATCTTTATTATTTCTTCATTGGAGATCCAGTATAAATTTTACCACGGTGGGAAAACATTCAAATGTGCAACATAGATATGAAGATAGTAAACAGATGTCTCTCGTCGTTAGTTCAAGCAGAAAAAGGTAGGAGCATGTTATTAGAAATATTACCTTTAAGCTAACAGAACTGTAAAATAAATAGACTTCTAAAGCTTAGGAAACTATGTAATTTTGAGTGTGCTCTCAACCTTATTCCAGTGTGCACAACTTAATGCCATTATTGTATAAAAATGAAAACTATTTCCAAACTGTGAGCCTAAGGCAAACGCATATAGAAGAGTCACAGAAGTGGAAGGAGAAAGGTTGCTGAGTGTAATGAAGAAACTACATTTTAAGAAGCAAATGAATCGGAGCAACCTGCTACCGACATAATTGCTTTAAAGACCCCACAGCAAACATCAGCAGAATTGGTTTGTAATTTACCATGTCCTTCATTTTGAACACGCTCCCTAAAGGTTTGCGTGAAAGTCAGGACATCTACAAATACAATTTGTTTCAGATTGACTAGCCGTGATGAATGTCTTGCTTTACTACCCTTGACCAAAATCACTCCTCTTGCCAAGAATGCAACAGAAGTCTTCATTTCATTTGTCATACTCTGGGAACACCAGAGATGTGCTTGTTGTTTTTAAAAAATACAATTAAATAGCTTTCAGAAATGTTTAGGTAAATTTTGAAAACAGAAGGTTCCTAATGTAACTCCGAAGAATTTCCTAAATAGGTCAATTAACATTTGTGTCAGAGGTTTCTAATTACGTAAGTCACCAGTTTTTATCTGAAATATCTTGCACCCTACCCTGACTAGAATACTCAATAATGACTCTTCTAAATAGATATCATTCATTGTGAGAGGTTCCAGTAATTGAAATGTGCCAGATTATCCTAACACAGTTCTTAGCTGAGTGGTGTGCAGATAGCACCAATAAGCTTATTCAACATTCTTGTTTAAAATCACCAAAGTTAATGAATAAACATCTCATTCTCAGGGGGCTTAATCATGTGCTGAATGCTCTTTGTAGCTACTGCCTACAATAGGAACAAACAAAATAAAGGTATATTTCTTATCCCGGTGCTGTATGCTTAACAATTTATGTGTAATGATTATTTTACATTTTTCTCCACAAATGTCCCTTTTACAAATAGAAAGAAACTATTATTGTTAAATATACAATTGTTGCAGCATGTGGACATGGTGTTTTAGTGACTGCAACTTAAATCAGAAACTTGCTGAAAAACGCATGCCACAGACAAATTGCCAATGGTTATAAATAATAGCATGCTATGCAATGAAAGAAACTTATAAAAGCTGAAAGACCACACTGATAAGCATATTATGGGAAAAATACAGTATTGATTAACCTCTTTCCCCTCCTCCTTTAAACTAGAATTTCATTTTGTTCTCCTTATATTCTGTAACTTAGAGAAACATATCTTAAAGTTATGCATAACCTAACTAGCTTAATGGGTAACACTGGTGAATGAGAAATGAAAGTAAATGGAATCAGGTTGACTTTTGCAGCATTAAAGAAATGGCTGAACATCAATATCTGCCAGCAGAAAAAGAACATATTTGTTAAAGAAAATTTATAAGTATTTAAAAAATCTTCAGGATATAAATCAAGGTTGTTTTTAAAGCCATTTTTCCCCTGTGATTAACGTGTAGTAATCAGGCATATGTGTAAAGAAACACCATCAAAAAGTAGTCTAAATTTTCAGAGGTGACCATCAGATGAAAATCTTTGGGTAATGACTATGGTTATGAGGTTCAACAAGGCCAAGTTCCGGGTCCTGCACTTGGGTCACATCAACCCCATGCAGCGCCACAGGCTTGGGGAAGAGTGGCTGGAGAGCTGCCTGGCAGAAAAGGACCTAGGGGTGTTGGTCAACAGCCATCTGAATATGAGCCGGCAGTGTGCCCAGGTGGCCAAGAAGGCCAACAGCATCCTGGCCTGTATCAGAAATAGCGTGGTGAGCAGGACTAGGGAAGTGATCATCCCCTTGCACTGGTGAGGCCCCACCCCGAGTACTGTGTTCAGCTTTGGGCCCCTCAGTACGAGAAAGATATTGAGGTGCTGGAGCGGGTCCAGGGAAGGGCAACAAAGCTGGTGAGGGGTCTGGAGCACAAGTCTTATGAGGAGCGGCTGAGGGAGCTGGGGTTGTTTAGCCTGGAGAAAAGGAGGCTGAGGGGAGATCTTATTGCTTTCTACAACTACCTGAAAGGAGGCTGTAGAGAGGTGGGAGTCGGTCTCTTCTCCCAGGTACCAAGCAATAGGACAAGAGGAAATGGCCTCAAGTTGTGCCAGGGGAGGTTTAGGATGGATATTAGGAGAAATTTCTTCACCGAAAAGCTTATCAAACATTGGAACAGGTTGCCCAGGGAAGTGGTTGAAACACCATCCCTGGAGGTATTTAAAAAATGTGTAGATGTGGCACTTAGGGACATGTTTTAGTGGTGGTTTTGGCAGTGTTGTGTTGAACATTGGACTTGATGATCTACAGGTCCCTTCCAACCTAGACAATTCTATGATTCTAACTATGTTGCACAAAGACCTTGCCTCAAACCTTTGAATTTTGGCAGACCTGAAGAGTGTTCAACAGCATGTTTGTTGAACAAGTCTGAGAATTGAGATCTAGCATTTTTGCCTTGTGGTTTTCTTTCCAACTGTAAATGCTTAATTTATATACGCACTGACATAAATATGCATATATATTCATACAGTTTAACAGACTGGCTTGAATAATCACTGCATAATGCTGAATAGCTTTTTAAAATGTATTGTTTAAATGTATTGTTCGGAAGTGACTTAAAATAGGGAGTACACATTTCAAACTTTTTTTTTTTTGTTAGTAAACCCTCTTACTATCTTCACATCACATTCAGTATGGACATTTACAGACTGTGCCTGGCCAGTAACCAATGAATTAATATTTGTCTTCAAATTTTTCACATAAATAGCACCAGCAGCACTGTTCTGCACTGCTCCCGTGACAGTACAGGGTTTGGTAGGACTATCAAGACAGCTGTAGGTGTCAGGTAAACAAAACCCATAAATTTCTCCTTTATTGTCATCTATGAAAATTTCATGATCTTTCTTTCATGTGGCTTGAGCTCTGGCAATGTCTGATGGAGGTTGTTTTGTGATTGTTTCATAACAGGCTTTCACGCGACCTGCTATTCCATTTTGACAATCAGTGATTAGAAATAGCTGTTCCTTTAGATTTATAAACCATCAACATAAACAGTTTGGAAGATGGTTCAAAGGGCTTCATCATATCATTAGGAAAAGAGAAGGTTTCTTGACTTCAAAGTTACAAAGGACAACCACATCTGTAGAGATGCAAGACTCGGGGGGATAAAAAGCAGAGCTGAATTTTGATTAGGGTGAAAGTCAGATGCTACTATGGGAAGCAATTTAGGATGAGTGAACAGGGAACTCCCCTGCCGCCCTAGTGAGCGTTCTGAAACTATTCTGTCATCAGCCAGAAGGATTAATCCTGAAAAACTGTCCTGGTAATGCCACTGAGATGTTTTTCTGACAGTCAGATGGGGCTCTTAACAACTTACACCACCTGCATTGTTATTATAATGCTATATGACATATAATTCATGGTGATACGGTCACGTTTATTCATGGAAGAGACACTTGAAATCCTTCCATGCATTCCTCAGTTCCCACAGCTCTAAGAGAGTGGTAAGAGGTTGCTGTTGCTACAGACCGTGCACATTGAGCTACAAATATGTCAGAGGAGCTACCTGTACTAGGAAAAAAGGATTGGCTGTAACTTATTTGGAAAAAGGAATTAGATGAAAGGCAATCCCTTTCAGACGCTGGCAAGACTTTACCATCCAATTAGGAAACATCTTATCACCTTGGATATATCTGCCAAGGGCTCACATAAAATAAAATGTATTAGACAAAGGAATCCTGTCAGATTTGCAGTTTCCGAGTCTGCCTGAAAGACTCAGCTAGTCAGAGGCTGCCAACACTAGACAGACACAGCAAAACTAGACAAGTTTTTACTAGAGTGACAGGGTGTGTGCCCAGACAGAGGGAAGTCTCTCATGCCTCAAACTTTGTCCACTGGTAGCAGGTCTTTGATGTCACAGGGACCAGAGTCACTCACAAACTGCAGAACTGAGGAGGGAGAGAATAAGATTTCCAGAATGCAATGGCAGAATTAGTATTTCTCTACTGTAAACTTCCTACCAAAGCAGGAAAGACATATGGAAGGAGCCCAATTAATGGAACGATACACACGAAGCGTCCCAAGGCTGGACTATGATTTTAGGGGAGGTCACTGCTGTGGGACTTGCAGGCGAAAGGTGAGCTGGAGGCTGCCAGCATGGAGTCCCACAGGTGGGACATGATGCAGAGAAGATGCAGACATGACAATGAGGAAACTATTCAGTCAGAGGAACACTATAGCTATGGAGTGCTGCTCTTTAGTGACGCAGTTGAAATGGTGGACTGAAATGGAGCATGCCACAATCTGTCTTAATAATCATGTACTCAGGATATGTCTCACGACTCTACTCTCATCCTGCGTAGTGTAATGTTAAAACCCTCCTCTGTTCTCGAGGAATAGAACATATGAATGCCCACTGAGAGAAAGTGCATGTGGACTACTATTTGGAAATAGGAACTATTAAGTTCTGTTTTGCTTAATTATTCATTATTTACTACTTTAATTATGTATGAAAAACATCAAGTACTTCCGAATTTTCTTCAGGCTATGCAGACTCTAAGGCATGCTAAGAAAGTTATAGAGTGAGGTGTCTCTTCCTTCCATTAGTCATAAGAGAAACATAAATTAAAATTCAATATATGATTCTCTGCTTCTTCACATGATTTAAAGTTGATTGAGTACAATTACTTCATACTCAGCATATTTTCTGATGTATAAAACTTTCTTGCTCCCATAAAGAAAAGGCATCCAGGCACTTTTCTAAACAATGGTATTGTTAAACATTTTTGAAAACATGTTTTACCTTTCAGTTTACAAATTACTTTAGCAGTGAGTTGGGAAAGCACTTAATATTTGCTAATGTTCTTCCTTGAACAGGGACTTTGCTTAAGTGCTTTTCTGAGCAGAATCTTGTGCTGTTTATCTGTCCATTTATCCGAATTTAAAGTAGGGATGATTTTGCTATCTCAAAACATTTTGAAACAAAGCTGTGCAAGAGTAGCAGATAGCTCACTTCCCTCATCTCTCCATCTGCAACATCTGTGCTTCCTAACAGATCCCTACCCCATCCTTGTTTGCCACACTTGCTCTACAAGACACAGCACGTGCTGTGATCATACAGGAACTATGTATATTCTTTCGTTACTGACTAGCCAACAGACAGGTTAGGTGGTCAGTCAGATGGTGTCTCTAGTCCAGTAAGCAAGGCTAGACTTGCAGACCCAACCAACAGCTTGGTGAACCTAAGTGGTCATTTTTCACACTTGAGAGTACATAAGATCTACGAAATCTTTTTCTCTGTTATCAAACTCATGTTAGCTAATGGGTTCACAGTTCTTTGTGGTGTCTGACAGATGATGTGACCCCAGAAACTTTGTTTCCTTATGAAGCCTGGGGGCGAAAACCAAACCCATTGATATCGAATGTATGAATACTTGTAAAAAATTAGTAACTAAAAAAGTCATGAATGCTACCAAATTCATTTTATATAACTTACATTAATGTTAGTAATTTTTTTTTTTTCAGTATTTGATCAGGTCTAGTAATGCTTTAGTCATCAAATCTCAGGGATGGAGTTCACAAAGCCTTTTCAAAGTGTTACTTCCCTTGGTCTGCTTCTTGTCATTGTTAGAGCTGAGCAGTGTACTTAATCTTGTTGTGCGTGAGGACGCAGTTAAGATTTCAATGTTAGTTGTGGTAGAGCTCTGTGCATAAAGATGAGCCTTAATCACTTTTGAATTAGTTCACTTCTGTCAGCAAATATTCTCCCTCTTTGATGCTCTCAGACTACTCTACTCACTAACTGTGGTAGAATACAATTCTTCAGTTTCTATGGATGTCCACGGTACTCTTCACTGCATTACGATATTCAGGAAATTCCAACAGAAATACCTTCTCCAAAAAGAGAGAAAAAAACCTGAAGAACAAGCTAATAATTTTGCATGTTTAAAGAAGAATCTGTTAATTTCACATAAACCCTCAAAAAGAAAGGGCCACTAGAGGGAAGTAAATCCAATATACTCTAAGAAAATAAAATGCTAGCTCCTCAGCTACTGTAAATTATTGTAGCTAACAGAATGGTCTGGATTTACAACAGCTGAAGATACTGTTCTATATTCTTAACAGAAGAAGCAATTTATATATTTATAAAGGGCTTTAGCACTTCATGCACTGTGTATACCATTTAGCCATTAAAACAGCATGTATGAAAAGATTACATATAAAAAGGTAGTAAGAATATGGGATAAATATGTTGTGTAGGTATAATTTATTATAGATCTAGATCTTTCCTATTAGACACATATCAAACGTGAAAAATTGTTTTAAATCAGTATGTGTGGACTTCTAGTAATGCAGTCCTTGTACACATGAAGATATTTTTCATTTGTTGTCACATCACGTGTATAATCTTGAATCTTTCTTTTATATGAACATGTGCACAAACCTGCAACGCCATGCAGTAAGTACTGTCCATTTTAGTATAATTAAGATTATATGGAAAGATTGTAACAGTGAGTTTACTGTTTGGTGGTATAGATAGAAAAAGAAATGCAATATAAAGTTAGTAGTTTTGGTAAACATGGCAAAAGCAAAACTATAAATTGTTTACTAATAGCTGGCTAACAATAAAAATAAAAAAGGTCACTAATCCTTTTATCTGACAGCTTCAATGTGATATATAAACATTAATAAAATCCCTGCAATGTTCTGAAGCTTTAGTTCTACAGCTTCCTATTCTGAGGTTAGATACCCTAGCTTTCTCCATATCGCTTCTCATTTATGACTAAAAGTAATTCACAAAAAATGTTTATTGTCCTGTCAATACAGGAAAACCCCATTAATTTTCTTTGATATTTCATATCACATTATCTTTCTCTTGTACTTCGAAATATATAGTTACCATGCTTATGATTTGATACAACTACACAGTTTGTAAGCCTATAAAAATGGTTTTATCTTTATAACTACATTTTATAGATGCCTCCATTTCATTTATTACAATGCTTTCTCTTGCAAAGCTGTCTTTTTATATCCAAATAAACTGACAGATATTCTGGAAATCTTGTCTTAAATTCTCTGAAGCCCTTCCAACAGCATTTTTAGTAATGTAAGAATTATTATAGAGAATGCAAGCAGCCTGCTCTCTAGGGTTTACTGTCAGTGTGTCACAAATTACCAAAACATTGGTCTCTTCCCTGTTTTGAGTAAACTGCAGTGAAAATTTATATTCTTAAACCAGAAACGGACAACAGCAAAAGACATAATATTTTTTAAAAGCCCACCACTTAAATACACATCACAACCTGTGTTCAAACACCTGTTGGCCAGTTTAAAAACAAACCATATCTCTGGTGACCTCCACCTGTGCATGCTTGGTGACTTGCATTTAGTACTACGTAACAAAACTTCTAAAAATAAGTGTACATAGGGATAGTTTCTGGCACCATGCCTCCTTCCTTTAATGAGAAAGGAAAAGAGAGATACAGGTTCGCAAAATGATACATAGCCTAAGAGCTTGAGGCAATTCTCAGTGCAAGGCATATATCATTAGGCATCTTATATAATTAGCTCCTCTGTTAGCATCATCACACGAACTGTGAGTGAGTAGTTCTTGTGCTTTTTCTAATCCATTTTCATGAATATTATTAGTATTACCATCATTGTCATTATCATCATCATCATCATCACAGCAAGCTGTTAATTTTACGATGCCCAAAGGCAAACAAGTCATTACTTACTCATCAACAAAAATACTTGTCCCAGATATACAGGTAAGCAGATTATTGCTAGACTGATCAGTGAAAGAACCCAGGGCCTTCTTATAAGTGGAACGTAACAGGATCCTCCTGAACATTAGCACATTTACTAAATACTTTCATATTATCAAAGGTCTTCTATTCAAAACCGTCGTTTTGCCAATTTGGGTCCTGTTCTACATTAAACACTTCAGCTACAGTTGCAATGTCACTGCACAGTAGGTGAAAACAATTTCTGGAACAAATGTCAGCAAGGGATAATTTCGAAATAACCTTCTCATCTACAGTAACACAAGCCAGAAGATAACACTGCTATATAGGTTGTTTTCTTGGTAACCTATGATGCTGTTTCCTGGCATAGTTAGTGTTCCTAAAGATAGAAGAGGAAAAAGTTGCAGAAATAAATAAAAATATAGAGCTCTCTTAGTTTCCCATGTTTCTCATAAAGGTCGGCCTTGGACATGAATTTGAACTGAAGCAGGGAAGAAAAAGTTCAAAAACGATAATGCAAAGTGGACAATTAACGGAACAAAAAAAACTTTTAGGATACCTCACCTAAGGAAATGGCTCATACAGATGTTGAAATATCTTACAGGGAAGCGTGCTGTATTAGTACTATGAAACATGGATAGCAAAGGAAGTGAGTTCACTTTGACTTCACCTTTGAATTGTGAAATTGCAGAAGATACCCTGTGGTGTTTTACTCTTTCAAAACAAAAATCATTTTGCAAGGAAAGACTTGGAAAAGCACCAGACATAGACTACAGTTCTGATGAGCCACTGATACAGTTAGTCTCAGGTATTTAAAGCTTGTACTTAATTTTAAACAGGAAGATATGTTTTTGTGCCCTCTGTATTCGGGTCAAGGGCCAACTGCCAAAAGCATTTAATGCCCTCATCAGCAGAAGCTGGAAGTCCTCACCAAAAGCACTTAAAGACGTGTAATGATCTGCAAGACATCCTAACTTGCTGACCCAGACTTCCAAGAAACAAAACGATCCCCCTAACAAGTGCATAGATGACAGGGGGCACAGTAACAGACATGCAGTGCTGGGACTTACCATCTTGGTCTGTGGTAACCGTGATAGCTGTGAACTGCTTGGGAGAGAAACTCAGCTCTGAGACCCCATTCGTGGCTTCTATTTCGAAGGTGTAGTTGACGTGCGACACAAAGTCCAGCACCGTCACAGAGGAGTTGATGAGACCTGTGTGCCTGGGGATGAAACGGATACCTCCCCCACAAATCTCACACTGGCTGGTATCCGACCCACACTTCTTACAGATGACACTGTACGTGAGATCTTTTCTTCCTCCGGTATCACTCGGGGGGCTCCATTCCAGCATGAGAGCTGTTTCATTAATGTTAAAAATCACATTTCTTGGAGCAGAAGGTGGCCCTGCGGAGAAGGAGGGGGAAGCCTGTTAAGTGACAGTTGTCAATTCTGAAGAAAAAAAAAATAAAAATGAAAAAAAAATTAGTCTTAAGGCAATTATCTGCAAATAGATGCTATAAGAGTTACATTTCAATAACAAATTCAATGGAAAAATTATCTAAATACAATCCTTGAAAATTAAGCAGGAATAATAAATAAGTGAGATCATAAAAAGCTGAATAATCTAAATTAATTAGAATTAATTCAGAAATAATTTAAGGCAACATAAAAAAGACTTGGGCATGTCGAAGCTAGACTCGATAACGCAAATTCGCACTAAATATCTCTTGATCTTGTGGGATACTGGGGTAGAGCTTTAACCACAAAACGTATTTCCTTATTTTATGTCTAGTAATGTGGGCTTTTCTGACACTTACAATCTTTGATGTTTTATAAGACTTAAATTGAATAATAAATAAATAACAGCTTTGGAATAACTACAAGAGGTAAAATTGTTTGTATCAGTTCTGCAGTGCCAGATATTTTTTCTATCCTTCACTGCTTATCCCCAGGGATTTCTTTGCTGCTGTTCATTAACAGAGTTAGGTGGCAACAGGCCAAGACTATTAGGCACGAGAGACAGTTTACAAGTTTTTTCTTTCCCACCTGGCACCTCATCAGCGTCAGTGTAACAGTGAAGACATCAACCTTGCAAGGTAAAGATCTAAAAGGATGGCCGCAAAGCAGGAGAAAAAAAAAATTCTTGAAGACTGTGGGGAGGGATGCAAAGATAGTAGCAGCAGGCAGAATATAGGAAAGGTTTCAGATAGCAATCAGATGGCAAAGCTGTCTGTGTACTGTCAGATGAAACATGAGTGACCCATTTCCCATGGATCCCCCAACAGTCAAGGTATGTCCAACAAGTTTTAAGCTGTTATGCTGGCTTACTGTGTAGGATCACATGTAAATCATATCAGGCTTTATATATCAGCTTCCACTGTCTGATGAAAGAGCTTTACCACCTAATCATTTTTCAGATAGGAATTAGTGAAGGGGTGAAGGAAAGGCAGAAATTGTTAAAGGACGCCTGAGTAATCTTATCTCCATTTCTTATTATATTCTTCTTCTTCCACTTAACATGTTTCAACCAAACACTTAAAGACACATGGTTTTCAAAAGCAATTTGTATAGATACCCAAAATATGCCCATAAAAATTATGTAAGAAACACAGATTTGTCAAAATGCAAGGCCTTATACTCCAGGTTTTGATATATGTAAGATGACTGTGGTAAACTCAACTGGCGATTTCTACGTTTTTTTCAGCTGAATGAGTTGAATAAGCTTTATATTCCCAGCTCTCAACAAAATATCACAGTGCACATGGATTGCTTAGCCCATGGTTAGCAGAACTTTGAAAACGTTCAGCATGCTTTGCAGCTTTTCATGATTTATACAACCTGCCAGCAAGACTTAAGTATAAAGTTCTGATTGAGATACTATTCAAACTTCAAGTGAGCTTTTAATTACTTCAAGGTCTCTCAAGCAGACTGAAAGACTATATGAAACATTTGCAAATGGCATCTGCTAATTCTTACACAGAGTGTATTTCACCCACCAAATTGAGTGGCACAGTAAATCTGACAGTGTCAGGTAATTAAAATATCATGAAGTCCTTTATAAAAACTGTAAGACAATGAGAGAAGAACTAAACAAACAAACAAAAATATTTATCAACACTCTTGTAAATTCCAACAAATTCCAACAACTGGTAGGGTGAGGGCAAGACCTTGTGGCCAAAGTATGGTCAGATAAATGGTCAGAACTTTGCATTAGGAAGCAAAACAAAATATCAAAGTGCCTCCTAACATTTCATATATAAATCAGGATCTCAAATCTCAGCCCCTCCCCCCCCCAAATTAAAAATATAGTACTTTTTTCTAATAATTCGATTCCATTATTTATTGTTTTCCTTAAAATCTGCAATTACTACACCGCTGACACACTGATTGGATTTTCAAACTTTTATCTATTTATTTGACCAAACAAAATGTAGTGATTAAGAAAATCAAGCCCATGAGCAGTTCTGAAATATGCACCTACAACTGAAATAAATCAATTTTTTCGAGTTCTTAGTTCTTGAAGATAACCCTAAATACTAAAATGGACTATATATATAAAGGTCTATACAGTTGTACCTACACATAGCTGCAAGAATGAATACTAACATTAATGAAGTAAAGTGGTAATAATAGTTGCAGAAAAAAGGTCACTATCCACCAACATCTAAAATTTTTAAGTAATGTTATTTGCTTACTTATGTGGCATAAAAGTGGGTATAAAAGCTGGAATGCTTGCAAAGAGAAAAAAGTTTATATGGAAGAGGGATAAGTTTGTATGAAGTATGTGGGAGGGATAACGTGAACTAATAAATGTTAAAGTTTTCTGTGAATTTTAGTTGAACATTTGAGTTGCCTTTTTCTTTCTGGCATTTATTTGAAACTTTAAATAACTGAGACTATGTTCTCATTAAAATGTTTTTTGCCCTAAAGTAAATGATGACTTAGCTGCTGGATTTCAAGCACTTGATAATTAAAATATTCAGAGGTGTTACATCGCTTTGCATTTCTTTAGTGGACAAGAAAGTTTAAAATATTTTGAATGCGTGAGTATTTATTCGTATATCTATCTGTGCAGAGTTCATAGTTAGCAGCCCAAAAGCCCCTGACAGTAAAGAACAGATATTTTTCAGCGTATCAAGGAATCATTTAGCTGAACAGTATGTGGCTCATTTGTACTGGAGATCGATATTTCTGGAACCTGTCAGATGAAAATTATTTTTGTAATTTGCAATTTTTATGGTCACAGAGAATATTTTGAGTATTTCCTTCCTCGTCTTTGTCTGTGACCTTGTGATAAATCTAACACCGAAGCATTTGAAATACTGTTATGTGTAAGTATTTATAAATGCAGCTTGTTAACAAAAGCTAATTATATTGATACATCATTTTCCAATGGTGTGGAAAACAGAGACAAAGTACAGCCTTGAAGATGCTGATGTGGTCCAAAAGCCCCTTAGAGTGTCTCAGATTTACAAATCTCTAAACTTTCCATTAAAATTCCTGTGAGGTTGATGGTTCCAGCTACTCTGGAAAACAGTCCTGAGATCGGAGTGAGCTAAAAACAGCTCATAATACTTTGGCTTCAGTTATTATTTACGTGCAGAAGTCAGGAATAATTATGTGTCCTCTAAAAACATGCTGTGAGAATTAAATAACAACTGGTCTTACAAATTCCCACTGTTAAAACCAATGAGGAGTTTTAGGAATATGGAGGATGAGCCTTAATTGCACTTACATATGTGCATAACTTTAAGCGGATCAGTAATCTCCTTGAAATAATTGGTAATACTCATGCTCTTAAAACTAAGCATGTGTGTAATTGTTCAAAGGATTTGAGCCAATGTTTTAAAACTGGCTTAAATTTAACCTTACATAAACTATAGATATTATTACACTGGGTCACCATAGCTCAGATTTTTTAATGTTACTTCAATTTTGTCAGGCCAAAACAGGAATTAATGTGAATCCTGGAAATAGGAAAGTCTTGTCTGGCTTTGTCAGTTTTAATTTTCTATAGATTTTTGTTACACTATACGTAGATGCCATTAGTAGAAGAACCAATACAGTACATAAAATATACTTTTTTTTAAAGTTTATTTTTTATTTGTACTAGAGAGTAAAGGTTGTTATATTCATGATTTGGGAGTTAATCCTCAATTGTAAGAGAAAACATGAATTATTGTACATTCACATTTCAATGAATAGGGAGAACATTATCAATTATGTTAGGGATGTCTGAAAGTATATGACTGTCCGCCTGCAAATACTGAAAAAACCCTCAGACACCCGTCATACTCAAGGCCCCTCATGCCAATTTGCATGACGATTAAATAGCTTTTTAATTGCTGTTAAATTATGCCAGTTAAACTGTGATTTCATGCAAATATTAAGCTGTAATGACATGCAGTGAATCATTTACTAAGATTTAGAACTTGGAACAAAGAGAGACAATTAATTCTAATCCTCAGATTCAGCTAAATTATGTGTCACTGGGCTTTTATGAATGTGGCCTGATTGCTTTGTTATCATTTATAAATTATACAAAGATTATTTGACACATTGCAAAAACTTGGCAGCAATAACCCTTCTGCAGACATCTGTGTGCAAAGCTCTCAGGGATTTCCTTATATTGATTTTTAAGGAAAACAAGAATATTGGTGAAAATTATGGATCATTTCCTCACAGCAAAAATCATGACTTCGGATTTTATGCGAAAGAGTAAAACACAGTTCAGACAGATGAGCATTAAAAAAAATGCCGCTCTTCTGCTTCTTAGATAAAACACAGACTGAGTGTGAGCAATGTCTTGTGCTTCATTTAGAAATTATAAGAATTATTTCTGTGCTCTCTATGGAGTAGATGCAGAGATATCTTACGGAGAGAATCAGGCCTGCTCCAACAGAAACAGAGCTGAGTTTATGCCTCATGCAGTGCTTCGCAACCCATCTTGCTGTGCGTATCCTCCGCCTCTGTGAAGGTGAAGTGCATTTTGCCCTTTATGGAGGGAAAGAGGAGCAAATCTAAAGCTGCAGAAGTCTGGTGAGGGCCATGCAGTATTTTAAACGCTACACAGTGATGACTGTCTGGAAAACACTGTTGTTTTTTAAGAGAACTGTCCTTTACCAACTACTGGACTCTTCAAAATTTATGTTATTTGACTACTGAATTTACAGTGGAAGGGCAAAAATTAACCATCATCTTCTGAGAATACTCAGAATCAGCATCTGGCTGTGCCTCTTGAGTTCATAATTGCTTTTTTATATACATACATACACATAGCATAGATAAGTATTGTCATTTGGTGTAGAATGCTGTCTTACGTTTTTTTCTTTTCAGAATCACTTATTCTTTTTCTGTGAGGCAAGCAGGAAGAATGGAAGCCAGTGACTGCAAACCAACAGTCCAAGTCTGTGCGTAATGATAAATTGCAAAAAAGTATATGTACAAAAACAACAATAGAGGCCCGTAGAGTAGAAGGCTTCAAGCACGTTGCTTGATTTTGCTGCAGTGTCGACTCTTAAAAATAGAGGATACAGTTTGTGGCAGAGGTTATTGAACAGAGCATAAGTTTGTTGGGTTCAAAATTGTTTAAGCATACCATGAAAAGAGACGCATTCAGACTCAGACACCCAATGTAAGCCTGCCTGCCTTTGACCTTGAAAAGATGGATCAATTTATCCAATTACATTATAGTGGGAAATGTTAGAGTTTATGCACAGAGCAATCAGATAAGGGATTAGATATGATGCTATTTGTTGCTCACTGTGTATGCAGAGAGATCGCTGATAGAGTACTCACATATGGCAAAGAAATACAATAAAGAGAAAGACTAGCAGCAAAAGATTGATAACAAGTGCCAATCAAACGGAAAAAGGCTAGAAGAAAGAGATTAACAATATATCCTAATGTAATTTTCTTTCCTCTTATTAGAATTAGAATTCTATTATGCTTGTCTGCAAAGTGCAGGCTCTTCTTTTACAAAATACAGTTACATGAAGCAAAAATGGGAACTGTACAACTGTACAAAAGCATACAGTATGCACTTTCACAGAACTAATGAAATTAGATTTGAAGCTCATCTTGAAAAAAGTGGATGCCTGAAGCTAAACTCTTAAATTCATAGTCTCTTACATCAAGGTCCTTACTTTCCATAATGCTGCATATGCAAGTTTTTCCACTACTGAGGAAAAATTCTGGAGTGAGGAATACTGTCTGACACTACACAGGAATGACAAGAGAAAGAGAATAAAATGTCCACCTATCTTAGGCATTGCTTTGCAGGACTTGGGGAACCAAATAAAGTAGGTGGTGAATACAGTCGGTTTAAAATGTTTGAATATGAAGAAATTTGTAAGGGGAATCTACTACCCATTCCGTGTTAGATTAAAGAACAACTCTCATTCAAAAAGTCACAAGAAAACATTCTAATCTCTTATGTCACATCTCAGATGTTAGGATACAAATTTGCAAATGAACATCAAAAATGCAGATCTGCCCCAAAAGTGGTTATGCAGAAAAGGCATTTTCTTACTCCACAGCCTTTTCTCTGTATTTAGTTAAACTGGCTCTTTTTTTTCCCCCTAACTTTTCAACTCCTTTTATTACAGTAAAGCATGACAGTTTGGAAGGAACAATCTAAATTCTACTCTGTCTCATATCTGTATCTGTGTTTATTAAATTTAAATTAACCACATCTGCACAGACCCACCGAAGGCAGTGAGGTTGTATTTATGACAGAAACATAATTTTAATAAGTGAGTGCATAATTTGAAAGCGCTGGGGCTAAAGATATCACTTAGGGAGTAATTTGGCCTGCAGACTCTTCATTACTGATGACGTTCAAGAAGATAGGAACGCAGTCTGCCTGTCAAGAATCTCGGTGTCATTTGCAGAGCTGACAATTAGTGAAATAATCATCATTGTAGGTATACGATGAATATATCTACTGCTACAGTCAACGGAGTACTGATACCTTGCAGCCTAGGCTGAACGAGAGGCAATGCATGCTGGCACTGAACCAAGAGCAAGGTAGAAACTAGAATGTGGTTCACTGTCTCCTTTACTATTTCTTATTTCTCCCAAGTAGGGCGTGAGACAGGGTACGGGTGTACCTCTGTTGTGGCTGATTTCTTCCCTGTCTCCACTCACTCGGTTCCTTTGGCTGACATCCTTAGCAGGAACGGAGAGGTCTGGCAGTAAGTCTTCCCTGACGGTTTTCAGCCAAAGCAG
Organism: Dromas ardeola; assembly: GCA_013398915.1. Classification (NCBI taxonomy): domain Eukaryota; kingdom Metazoa; phylum Chordata; class Aves; order Charadriiformes; family Dromadidae; genus Dromas; species Dromas ardeola. The sequence goes on along the minus strand of VYZM01012901.1, from coordinate 37,394 downwards.
CTCTCAGCACCCCGTTTTTGTTGGGAAAGCACTGGGGTGTTGTAGGTACCTGCTCCCCGATGCCTACCTATCTTATCAATACTAATGAGTAGAAGGGCTTAAAATTGTGCCCTGAAGGGTAATTATAGAAACATAAAGCCATGTATAAGTATTTTTTTCAGAGAAGAACTGTCTTTTGGAGATGAAAAATCAATGACATAAATAATATGGAACCACATCTGCATAATGCATGAGTGAAACCATCTTTCTAAGCATGAAACTGTCAAGAGTGCCTGGGATGTGTTAGTTCTGTGGGTACGTTTTTAATAGCCTGTGCTTGGGGCGCTCATTTGAGTGGAATTATTTGTCTGTTAAAATACTTCATGCATTTTACGTTAACTTTTTTCAAATTCTCTTAACAAGAGGACTGTGGCAAAAAATGTACTTGAATCAAATCCTCCACCAGAAGAGCTAACAAAATGCTACACAGAAAACTAGGTATCTTAGAAAATTTGCAAACAGATTTTAGTTGTCTTTATTAAATAATAGGATTTTATATGTAAATATAGTATTTCACCCACAGATTTTTAACTGCTGCTGTTTGTTCCCAGTTTTGAGATTAAGCAGATATAGTTGCTTAATGATCAATAAATGAATCACAGTGAATAATGAACCATGTATGAAAATCTATGAGAAATATTTTATCAAGTGAAAAGAAAATTTATGCTTTATGTTTCTAGACATGAGAACATTGATCAAAGTAATAAAAATCTCTTGTCAGTCGGAATTTCTTCCCCTAGATTGTTGGGCATCAGTTTTGTCATAATGACAAATTTACATTAGTCAAAAATCGCAAAATGTCATATTTTTAAAATTACCAAAAAATCTAAAGAATTTTCATTATCACAGCTGTATAAGAGGGAATAGCTCTCTGTTGAAAGAAGATGATATGCAAGAGAGTTTAATTATATCTCCTTCTGATTGGATACATAATTTTTCCTTTTTTTTAATGATTTTCTTGTCTTTTTTAGAGAGTTAATTTTTATTGGATTGTCTTGGGATGATATTTGTCTTATAATTTTCATTTAAATCTGGGCAGACAGCAGAGTATGTCATATCAGTTTTTTTCTTTAGTGACTCCTCATTTTTTTGAAAGTTTTTGTACAAGCATATTTTCATGTATTTAAAATATATACTTGTAGTTAAAACTCAACGTTGTTATATGACAATGATTGCACACTTTGTATTGTCTCTCAGACCTACAAGTTAAAAAGTCAACAAATTAAGAAACATGCCAGTATTTTTAGAGATATCTAGACTAAATAGAAATATGATCTTTAAATTTTGATTTTAAAAATCTCTTTTGGTTATCTTGAATGGGATTCTTCACAAAATGCGCAAATTCATGTCATCTTTTTTAAAAGACAAAAATAAATAAATGAGGTACAGAAGAAGAGAACTGCAGACACTGGTACTGATCAGACTTACGGGTACATGCCATAGTCGGTGGGTCCTTCTCAGCTCTGAAGTAACCTTTCTCACACTGACAGACAGAAGTTGCTTCTACGTAAGTCAAGCTGTGTGGAGGGCACTTGGAGCACTTTACATTTCCAGCAAATGCTTTATAGAATCCAGGCCTGCAAGCTGCAAAACAACAAAATAAGTTTTAATAATAGAAGCAAGATTTAGTCATAAGTAAAATCTGTTCCATGCAGGTATAATGTAGCTTCTTTTCTTTCCAGCCTAAGATATATATGCTATTTTGATCCTACAAATCTTCATGGTTTTTATTTTGGTATATGGACTTACTATCTATCTATCTATCTATCTATCTATCTATCTATCTATCTATCTATATCTGTTCTTGGTATACAATGTGAAATCATTAAAAGAGACAGCTTCCAAATTTACGGACAGTCCTCACTGCTGCTTGAAATTGTTATCGAGACAACTTCACTAATATCACTAAACAAAAGCACATTATCTATGTTTTATGTAGGTTCCATCTGTTAATATGAAAGAGTGAGATAATTTGTTACCACCAAAGCTATTTATAAGGTTTCCTTTAAGTAACGGAGACTTGCAATACTTAATATGTTTACCCTCACAACACCTTGATGAGACAAGGATGACATTCCTATATACTTCTAGATGGGTCTGATTTGCCTACAGTCCCGAGAAGCCTCTGACAGAATGCCCAGCCTCTGACAGCTGGGTCCTCTGCACCCTGTTGGCCTGAGAGGCTGGGAGGTGCTGCTATAACCACCTTCAGAGATGTAGGAAGGAGATGCCGATACCTCTAGCACGAACTATCACAAGCCTGAGGTTAATCTTAATTGTGTCAGGAAACAAGCTGGATAGCAGCTGCGCTGCGGATGAGAGATATTGTGATGATCAGGGCCCACCATGCCCCAAGTTAGTTGGAGCAGGGGTCCTTGCTGTTCTTAACCACCGCATAATCTTACATGCCTTTTCGCTGGCCTTTAAAGCAGAAACAATTCGTTAAAATAAATCTTATGCTAAATCTGCCAGGCTTGCATTCTGAAATATTATTTTAAAACTATCCTCAGACTTCATCACACATCTTTAAACAGAGATTTCTTTCTTTCTTCTGCCAGCTGCCACTTTTACATATGCCAGCATGTATTGCGCTTACTGTCTTCTGGCTTCCCAATCCGAAAACAGAACTGAAACAAATGAAAGAGCAACTCAAACATGTATACACTGTACAGACTCATATTCCTCTGACCCCTCCAGTAGTAAGATGGAAACCATTGCTATAAATACCATTTTGAAAAGCCACGTGGCTTTCTCTCATTTTGACATATTCAAGACTTATTTTCTTTAAATTGCTAGAGACACGAGGCAGTACTTCCTTCTCTTGTAATAAGACAAAATAACAATATTAAAATGAGGTGTTCTTTAAAACGTATCCAAAAGTCTGCATTTTATGGATTTGCTATCAGTTCACATTGCGTTATTAAAAAGTATTAACTCATAGATAACATATACACAGATCAGTTTTGCTTCGGATTCCAAAGGACTGGCTTGATGTAAAAGCAGTTTCATTAGTAGCTGAGGCAAAAGGAGTGCGAAGATAGGACTGAAAAAGATAATAGTTGACTGCCTATCAGAATCCAAGAGTCAATTTTTCAAATGTAGTTCTAAGAGCTTAATTTTGACCCAACAATTTCAGCAGTTCTCCTCCCAGTGTGTTGTTCTGACTGCTGAATAAACATTAGGGAGGGATCCTGCCCTGCTGTCGTTGACAGCAGAAAAAAAAAAAGAGTATTTCTGGTGTTAGAGATAAGAGGGGTGGAAACAGCAGGAATTTTCCCCTTGAGAGAAGGCTACTGGTCTGATACAATTGTGATTATAGCAAGTGGTAATTTTCTACTGATTGGAGAGACAGCAGGTTTGGTGCATGTAAGGATGCAGCATTGTAGATCTATGCCGTAGGCACTGACTCCTCTTAGCTTTGCTGGAAAGAAGGGGGAGAGGAGCTAAGGCAAAATCAGGGAAGGGGGAAGCTTGCCTGCTCCTTTCTTCTCTTCTTTTCGCATGCCCAAATCCTGCCCTGGCCTATCTAAGGATGAATATTAAATTCTTGCTGTTAATAGCTACCTTTCATACACACGGTGTGATATAAAGAAGTTTGTGATTAAAGAGTTGGCAATTCCAGGTTACAGTTTCAGTCAAAGCAAAATGAGTGCTCTTTAAAATCCTTATTGTTTCTGAAAATCATGTCTGTCAGTTCTGAAATCATTCCTTCTTCCCTTCTGTCCCTCAAATGACAAATCACTTTGGATCAAAAAAACCATAGCATTCTATTTCAAGATAAATATTTAGTTTAAATTTCCAGCAGTTCACTATTCCAAAATAAAACTCAAAGAGAAGATTCATCTCCAATTTAAAAAAGTAAATGTTTTATTCTGAAATGTATTCTGTAATGGATTTAAAGCAATTATGGTTTTGATATGGTATCTCTCTTAAAAGAAAGCACATATATACTCGTGGAAAAGATGGGGGGGGTGGCACGGGAAGGATGAATAAGTGGATCATTTTAATTCTTTTGAAGCAAACCAAAATACATTTATGCATTAAGATAAGTGTGTACCATGAATTCTGAGCCAGAGGAAGATATCAGGGAAACTCTTCTATGGATAAGTTTACAAAGCTATTGATAACCCACTCATCCAAATGTAGAATCACACAACCACGATTATTGGATACTTTCAAATAAAAACCAGCCCTTCATAAACAATATAAAATAACACAAGCTGAAAACCCCCAAATGATCACAAGCTTAGGATAACTCACTTCTCTGGATTACTCGGTGCTGATTGACAACGTTCAAGGTTAAAGAAAATAAACTGTTACTCTGTCAAAATCAATGACTACGCAGCTTGAGTCTGAAATACAGGACTTTAGCTGCTATACACATCTAAGCTTAGATTCTGCTAAAATATATTGTGTTTCAGTGGCACAATTAACAACAACAATTGCTAAATATACCATTTTCCACAGAAAATTTGCAAGAACCAGAGTTACTACCCAGGCTTTTAAAAGCTTGTTTAGGAAATGCCTCAACTGCTATGATTTGAGAGACATGTTTCTCTCTGAAGAAAAGAAGAATCTCTCTGTTCCTTCGGCCTTAGGTGTCTTCGTGTAGATTAAAGCTGTATAAGACCACTGTAAGCCAAATGTAGCTCACAGCAATTCCAATTAAAATTTACAGAAAATTTGCACAGAGTATATGCATTTCATTGTAATTTCTGATTTATGCATAACGTTTTGTAAAACTGGATTTGTGCTATGTTCTGCTATGAGATTGCAGATTGCATTACTGCATGTATGTGACTGCAGGTTGTGGTATCGAAACACACACAAGCACTAGATGTTGCATTCAACTTTAGAGTCCTGAAGTCACATGCTATCTAAAAAAAGGATTAGGATACGACTCTGTAAAGAGATTAATCAATAGGCTTACTTACATGCTTAATGTTAGCCAAATTCCTTCCTCAGATTTTGCCTAGTTTCCTATTATTTCTATTGTTTATTCTCCTGTGGTGGTTCAGACACACAAAATTACTTAGTGCACAAACTGCCTGATGGGAAAATCAGAAACTCAGAAACTTTTAATTATAGATGAGTTGTGGTTTTGTATTTGGATAAGGAATAAAGCCATCTTTCCTATGCAAAACCATACCCTATGTAAATATATTACAAGTAAGTTAAAAGTTTGTTGAGATCTTTATGTATGCAGAAAGTTTCATTTTGTATGGGTTGATAAGTCAGTATTTTTCTGACTTATATTTCAGTGTTTCTCATAACATTTTCTTCACTCAGTTAATAGTTATTGCTTCCACCATTTTCACAGATTATTTGTGCATACAGAATCACAGAATCACAGAATGGTAGGGGTTGGAAGGGACCTCTGGAGACCATCCAGTCCAACCCCCCTGCCAGAGCAGGGTCACCTAGAGCAGGTTGCACAGGAACGTGTCCCGGAGGGTTTTGAATGTCTCCAGAGACGGAGACTCCACCACCTCTCTGGGCAGCCTGTTCCAGTGCTCTGCCACCCTCAAAGTAAAGAAGTTCCTTCTCGTGTGGAAGTTCCTTCTCATTAACGTATGTTTACATAACACACGTTAATGTAAACTAAAATTTCAACTATGAAAAACTTCTGTCTGAAAAAGCTTCTAACGGTGACTATTCAAAAAACCTTAAAGTTTGTTTCTTTGTTATCTTTGTTATCACAGAGTATTTTTTTCTAACTTCCAAATCACCAGGAGGCATCTTATTTTCCCTAACGTTATCTAACAGAAGTGACTTTGTGAGTTACTAATTATACGAACTGTATGAGATTTGACTTTTGTAAAGCCTGGGGGGAGATAATATATTGTCTTAATGATTAAGTAATTAGCAGGGTATCCGAATGAACAATTCAAAGACACTAAAGTTTTCTCCAATGAAATACCAGAGATCAAGCAGAGAAACACTGATAATTTAATTGGCTTCATAAATGATAACACATCTATAAATGTGCTTTACTACACCTTTATCAGGATTTGACTATGAGGTTTTTAAACTATAGAAACTTTTTAATTAATGTAATTTTCACTATTTAATGTTTAATATATGTCATTTAGTTTTGTTTGTATTATACATAGATTCATACAAAGAGAAATTAACGCTACGCAAAGCTCTGGTGAATTCTTAAAGTGATTCATGGCTTGCTAGCCTCACAGACTGGGCAAAGGGTGGGAGAAGGCATTTATCAAGCAGCTGCAAAACAGTTTAGCACTGTTGATGTTATTTGCAGCGGTATTGAAGCAGACTGGAAAAACTGTAGAGGTGCTCTGTATACTTACTGCCTAAAATGAGATACAATTTTAGCTGTTCCACACAGGATGGTATGTCTGTGGTGCAAGACTCTGTGGGAAGCCGCCTCTCCCCGTGCACGGCTGCACGGTCAGTCTATGGCCATTACCACCCCAAAAGGCCACGAGCACATTCCCCTGCCAGGGCTTTGGCTGTGGGGGCTGAGGGCCGGCTCAGAGGCAGCGCAGCCGAGGGCGGCCCCCTCCTGCTGGGGCCATGGGGAAAGGCTCCCTGACAGAGTGGTTGTGAGGCCGACCCCTGCCTGTGGGAGCTGCTTTTGACAGAGGGTTTGGTGCCTCCTTGGGCCCTGCCCTGCCTGGCCATGGGCCCTGCTGAGCTTGGCCCACCTGCGGACTGACATTCTGGCCCAGCCCACCACCTAAGGCCCAAGATGGAGGGACAGGCCCTACCTGGATGACCCCAGGGAGCCCCCGCCACTACCGGCCCTCAGGGAGCTGCCGGCCACGTGTTGCCCTAACAACCTAAACCAATACCTGGATATATATTATAGCAAGTGCAGAGAAAGCCATAATCCACTGAGATCAATCTGGGAAACCAGACACTTTTCCAAATCCAGGGGAAGGCTGACCTGCGCGTAGGCCAGTGGGCCGCAGGGCCTGGTCTCGCAGCATTATTCAGGCAGTGAGAAGGAAGCGCTTCATCTTATGCTGGATGAGACAGTATTTTTAAGGATCTTTTGAATTGTTCTGTCCAGTAAATAAGGTCATGGGTCGATTACTACAAAATGCAGTTGTGGGCTTTCTTGCAAGAAAAGTCTTTACTGCTTGAGACTGTTATGGCCACTAAGTTCTTCCCCAGCCTGGGAGGGAGGAGGGGGATGATGCACAGACACAAAATATGGAAAATGCAAACGTGGTGCTCATCTTCATGGTCATAAACCTCGTTGTTTAAAAAAAAAAAAAGAGGCGTTTTCACTGCTCTGTGGGAGCATGTCATTGTGAAGGAAAGAAGTTGATTCCAATTTTCAGTTGCCTCAGTTTTACACCATCTGAATCAACTGTTATCAAGTCCGTTGAAGTAAGCGGAATCCAAAGCAAACTTAGGAGCAACTCTTAGGTATGTCTGAAACTTGTTGGTCTGTGTGTGGGAAGACATTTCTCATGAAAATTTTTATAGCTTGCTGAGAACTCATCAATCAAATTAAAATAAAGATGACTCTGTTGTCATTTACAATGAATGGCAACCATCAGTAGCTGTGGAAGAGGTGTTTTAATCTTTCTGAAACATAATTTGCTGTGCTTTTCCACCTCATACCACTTACTGAAACCCACTAATGTACTATTGGACTGACATCTTCCATATTTGTTATATTCTGTCAATGTATATAATTATTCCAATTTAATGTCCTCTTACCTCTCTGATATCTGATCACTTTATAAACACGGCAATCCAATAAGGCCTGTTCTATGCTACCACTGTGCAGAAACAAGGAACTATAATATTACTTTAACCAATTTATATTTTAGTAAAAGTATATAGAAAAGAATAAAGAAATATATAGAAAAGAACAAGAGAAAAGAATGTAACAAAAGATACACATTGTATATTACAAAAGGCAGAATATCATCACAAAATCAAGATCAGGATATTACAGAATTAGGACAATGAAGCTACGATGACAGCCTTTGAATGTGAGTACTATCTAATTATGTAATCTTGTGTCTTTTCTTTTTTCCTATGATCCTTATTTTATTCAGATCATGAATGGGCTGTGAGAAAAGAGCGGCGATTCACTTTGGGTCATGTTGAAACTGATAGTGAGACTATTCAGAAGGAGTTGCTAGAAACTTGAGGCATCATGAATAACCCATTGGATGAAGACCAGCCATGATAGATCATGTTACGGAACATGCTGATTAGTTGAAACCACAAGAATAAAAGACATCATGAATCAAGAAAGCAAGGCTCTAGTTTGGTTCAGTTCCTACAGATGGTAAGGAGGGGACAACAGACACTCCTAGGAAACTTAGTGACAGAATGACCCAACTTTTGGGGGACAATGGACTGAGTTTCCTTTTTTGCTTGCAGTAAGTTCGATGGATTGTATTTCTGTGTGCTTCAGCATACACTTAAATGCATCTGTGTTTGTATGCTCCAGTTGATCTATTGTCTTGCCAATATCTTCTGCTCTCTAATATTTCTATTCTTTGAAGCGGAGAACAGACAAGAACATTACTCATATGCTTGACTTTGGAGAGGAACAAGAGAGAGGAAAGAAAAAGAGGCAGGTATAAGGCTGCTTTCTCAAATATAACTACATAATGAAGATAGCTAAATGAAATTAATTGTTCTTTCTCCTTGTGATAATTCTTTTTTTTTCTCCAATGACTTATTTTCTGTCATTCCCATATTTTGATATTCTATTGAGGTTATTTATTAAAATGATAAGAAGAAATTACAAAAGAGATAATTAGTATATATCAAACAGTATTTTCACTTCACATCAATGCAGTTTTTCTCTGTATAAAAGATTTGTTGCAATACAATAACTTGAGCAATGATTCAGGTCACATACCAAGTTTTTAAATAATCTGTGGTTTATCCAAAAAATTCACACAGACAAGAAGAACGGTCAATGATATTAATTTTATCACTGCCTGTCATACTAGGTACAATTCAATAGCTCATCAAAGAGCTGGGATCTGTACTACACAGCATAGGTGAATACTATTCTGCACTTCTTAAGGAGCTGTCAGCTACTTCTCAAAGACTTTTACGTTGGCAACTAAAGACTTCCGATAACAACACAGAGAAACACCTTATTTGCCACTGAGGTGACTCAAATAGCTTTTGCAGTGCAAAACCAAACTATCTTATTAAACTTCACTTTTCGCATACAGAACAATAATTACTCAGTGACTTAATGCTTTTGGTAGTGCTGCTGGAGGTTATCATTGCCTAGGAATAGAAGGATTTTCAAAGATCTGTGAGGAAGATTGTCCGTATTCTGTCTTCCCCTTAACTTACAGACAAGACAGAGACAAGTGACAGTGTAGGAATACTACATGTAACTGTTGCTCTTTTCTTTGTTAATCATAAGCAGAATGATACTTTCACAGGTTGCCTACCCATTGTATTTGTCACCTTGTTTATAGATTTTTCCTGTAGGTGTATACCTATATTGTTAACCTCTTCTTTGTTTTTCACTTAATTCTTAGAACTAGCTGAACTATTTTTTACAAAACTAATATAGTAAATGAAATTTACTACTGCAACAGGTATATGGCAGTTAGGAATGCTTCAGAATGAATGAATACAAAATTAGCAAAATTATAAGCAGCTGAAATGAGGCTCATTTGACTGGAAATACCAAGCATTGAAACTACAGATCAATACCATATCCATAAAAAAAAAGCTATTCATAATACATGCTCGACTACTTCACAGAGAGTCTGCAACCTTTTAAAATTACCCCTTCAACACATTTTATAAACTGTACTGATGAGTCAATACAGTTAATTTTTTAAAGAAAGTTGTTATATTTCAACTTACTGCAACTGATTTTACGTGTGTTTAGCTCAGATACACCTCCTAAAGGGGAACCCAGAGATCACTGTATAGTTTCATTTTGTTATGTCCTTTTATGTATGCCTGTATGAGCTCCGACAGTGAAAAACAAACTCAGGCTAAAATCAAAACAAAAGCAGCTTTCATGCTACTTAGACATGTCTGGAAGAAATTAGTGATTATCCTCTGACTAGTGAAGATGTGTCAGTGATTTGAGAGAAACACATTTGTTTCTGGCATCTGAGTCAATAAAAAGGCTGCATAGGTAAAAACCAGAAGCTATTAGGATGGGAAGACTCCAGTTTTTAACTGCACAGAGACTGTACTACCACATTACTGCAACACTGCGTTACTGGCATTATTATAAGGAACAAGCATTAAAAAAACCACATATGAACTTCACAAACTTTGGCTTAAAATTTTCAAGCAGGACCACCAAAGCTGTTTCGCTATTTATAGCGGCAAAAATTTCTGATTCACAGAATCATACAACAGTCTGGGGTGGAAGGGACCTTTAAAGGTCATCTAGTCCAAGCCAGGGACTTCTTCAACTAGATCAGGTTGCTCAGAGCCCCATCTAACCTGACCTTGAATGTTTCCAGGGATGGGGCATCTACCATCTCCCTGGGCAACCTGTTCCAGTGTTTCACTGCCCTTACTGTGAAAAATTTCTTCCTTATATCTACCCTAAATCTACCCTCTTTTAGTTTAAAATCATTACCCCTTGTCCTACCGCAACAGGCCCTGCTAAAATGTTTGTCCCTATCTTTCCTGTAAGCCCCCTTTAAGTACTGAAAGGCCACAATAAGTTCTCCCCAGAGCCTACTCTTCTCCAGGCTGAACAACCCCAACTCTCTCAGCTAGTCCTCACAGGAGAGGTGCTCCAGCCCTCTGATCATTTTTGTGGCCTTCCTCTGGACCTGCTCCAGAAAGTCCATGTCTTTCCTGTGCTAAGGACTCCAGAGGTGGATGCAGTACTCCAGGTGGGCTCTCATCAGAGAACAACTGAGGGGCAGAATCACCTCCCATGACCTGCTGACCACACTTCTTTTGATGTAGCCCAGGATACAGTTGGCTTTCTGGGCTGCAAGCACACATTTTTGGCTCATATCCAGCTTTTCACCCACCAGTACCGCCAAGTCCTTCTTGGCAGGGCTGCTCTCAGTTTCTTCATCCCCCAGCCTGAACTGATACGGGAGGTTGCCCCAAGCCAGGTGCAGGACCTTGCACTTGGCTTTGTTGAACCCCATGAGGTTCACACAAGCCCACTTCTTGAGTTTGTTGAGGTCCCTCTGGATGGCATCCTGTCCCTCAGATGTGTTGAATGCACCACTTAGCTTGGTGTCACCCACAAACTTGCTGAGGGTGCACTTGATCCCACTGTTTGTGTCATTGATGAAGATATTTAACAGTGCCTGTCCAATACGGACCCCTGAGGGACACCACTTGTCACTGATTTCCATCTGGACATTGAGCCGTTGAAGACTACCCTCTGGATGAGACCATCCAAACAATGCCTCATCCTCCGAACAGTCCACCCATCAAATCCGTACCTCTCCAATTTGGAGAGTAGGATGTGGTGGGGGATTGTGTCAAAGGCCTTCCAGAAGTCCAGACAGACAACATTCGTAGCTTTTCCTTTGTCCACTGATGTAGTCACTCCATCATAGAAGGCTACTAGGTTGGTCAGGCAGGACTTGCCCTTGGTGAAGCCATGCTGGCTGTCTTGAATCACCTCCCTGTCCTCCACGTGCCTTAGCATAGCTTCTAGGAGGATCTGTTCCGTGATCTTCCCAGGCACAGAGGTGAGTTACATGATTCCTCCATGCAATGAAAACCCATGTGCCTGAACGTACTGTAAATGTACTGCATGTGGCCATAAAGACTTCTTGTTAATTGGTAAAGGTGGTAAAGGCAGAATCTAGCTCCTTGTTTCCATAGCTGTTGCTGATGTCTATTAGCAGTTTCTGGCAGGGACACTGACGCTGGAAGGTCCTCACCTGGCACACTGTCTTGAAATTGTCTCAACGATGTGCAAAGCATCAATAATACATAGGCAGGCTGTTATTAGCCACAGAATAAAAATACACTACAGTTATGTTTGTGGAATTGGGAAGAACAAGAAATCAAGATGTCTCACAGAAACAGCAAGTGACAAAAATGGCTGGAAGACTGGGGTAATTTATTAGTGATGGAAGAAGAGAGACAAAAACCCCAGGATACACCTCCCTGAAGAGGCAAGCAACTATTTTTCGCTGCTTTGTGCTGCTGACTCTGTTGTGGGGATCCCTAAAATCTAATAAATTGTTTGAGGTGGGAACTATACATACTAAAATGCACTGCTCCATACCCAAATTAGCCTTTATTTCTGTTGATATTTTATGGACAGACCCCATAGAAAATCCAAAATTAGACAGACTTCATAAATTTTTAAAGGCAATGGTATAAATACTATTTTCTACACTGCATAATTTTTAAAGGAACATCACTGTGTTTTAGGAAGATAGTGAACAAAAGAAATCAGTCAGGCTAATTAAGGTACACAATAGAAATGGTAATCAAGAAATGAGACAGCAGTGAAAAAGAAGGGAAGTAATTTCCTGCAATATACTAATGCATACTCCTGGGATCAGGAAGGTCTGCAGGAAAAGAATGGAAGGAAAAGATCGTTGCATCTCCAAGCAGCCATCTCCAGCATCTCCAGTAATCACCTTTAACTAGAAAAGCAGGAGAAATGCAACCCTGAGATCATTTCAGGGCAATGCAGCGCTGGAGTAAATGGCAGAAGTTATTCATTGAGCCCCAAAATCTGTCTACAGCAGCTGTAAAAGTATATTTTAAAGTATAATCTTAATAATGCATTTTATTACTTTGAAATCATTGTTCCATTACTGCAAAGCTTTATTTTTAAGAAAATGCTTTCTTCATTCCTTCAGTCCTGTCCAGTAAAAAGCTGGTATTTGAGTGACCTGGAACAACGGCAATGCCAAGGAGCATTCTGCACCTATGCAAATTCTGAAAACTGAAATACTAGATAATCAGCTGTAATAGTCAACACCCCAGCATCTTCGCTGCAGGGTATCTCTAGGGTAGAAGCAATACGCCTCTACTCAGCTGCCCTGGCTTATGTGGGAACTCGTAAGAGTAAGGAACAAAAAGGAGAATTCATACTTCAGTAGCCAGCACTAGTCAGGAAAGCACACTGGCACGTCAGAATGCCACATGCGCAATGGCACGTCTCTCCACGTCAGTGGAGAGAATGCTTGAATCTGCAGGTGAACTTTAATAACACAAATGGCACAAGCCACTCCGCCGTCCGTACCGGCACAAGTCACTCCACTGCCTGTACAGGCACAAGACACTCCGCTGCCCGCACCACCATAAATCTCTCTCTCTTATTTTCTCTCCCTCTTTCTGAGGAGAGAAGTTAAAAGGCAGCACCTATTGTTTGGTTTAGTGGCCAGTCCAGCCCAAACCACAACACATGTTTAGTTCACTGTAGGTGCACAAGCCAAGGCCAAAGAGAAGAATTTGTGCACTGTAAGCGAGTGGAGAACGTCTACTCCTATGTGATGCATGTTGCAGTGGCACATCTCTCCTTGCATTTTTGAATAGGACAGATTCTTCTGTAGGTTTCTTTACCACTTCCAAAAATAAAAGAAGGAAACCGTTGCCGCTGCGGTCCTCAGACTAAAGCAGTATGGAAATAAAGAAAATCTGTTAGACTAAGGACACCATATCATAACGCACACAGGGAGTAGTTTATTTAACATTGCTGCGAGCTGTTCAGCATATCAAATTGCTTTTCATCAAGAAAAGCTGAAATAGTGGTTAGGCTACAGTTGTGGCTGGAAGGGCTTTTTGGGGACAGGGATAAGGCAGGAGTGTGATAAGTTTCTCAACACTCCAGTGAACACTACAGAAGAGAAGTCTGAAAAAGAGCAGTAAGAATATTATTTACTGTAGCTGTGGAAGGAACCTGTGTTTGCTGGATTTTATCCATATCATTTCAAGAGGAATTAGTGTCCAACTTGGAAGGCCATGAAGGCTTCTGTTTTCACAGAATCATTTACACTCAGGTACAGTTGAGGACTCCTACCTTATTAGATGACACTGCAAACAGGCATTAGACTGTATCAAACATTTATTCCTGCAAGAGGAAAAAATGGTCTGCAAATATGAGATCCATTTTGTGGCTAATTCCTTTTGCACATTATCTATTTCTCTATCATAAAAGTGAAAGCAGCATTTGTATAAGGAGGTGCTCATTTGTGTATCTTTCACAATCACAATGAATGCAAACCCACAGCAGACGATTGCTCTGCAATGCTGTTACTAGCGTAGGGGCTGAATAAATGGTTAAGCCCATTTAAGCTATGGCCTCCCCTTTTTCTTCTTTTTTTCCTTCCATTATCACAATAATTATCAAAAGATGGATCTCCCCATTCAGAGTTGCGTGGCTAGCTTTGTCATCTAGTTCAAGTAAGTATCTGTTCTGTTGTTTTTAAGGTTTTCCCCAGCACCACAAATACGTTCAGATAGTGGTCAATGTGTTGTTGGTTCCAAAAAGATTTTTGTCTATTGGAATGTTAAAAAAGAGCTCTCCAAGAGTGGTGATAACAGTTATAAAATCATCATCTCTTGATCTCAGCATAACAACGAAATGCTAGAAAAATATGTCCTACTACTAGAAAGATTCAAAGTGCTTCCTACCAGATACATATAAAAAATTTAAAATGCTTTTTTACTAGATAGATGTAAAAAAAAATTTGATATATAGAGAGCAATTTGTCAATCTTTGGATATCCTTTATCAAATGCTACCATATACATGTGATTTTTCCTCTCTGTCCCTTCTACTGATACTAAAAACTGATATTTCTTCTTATCCTTTTCCATTTTTTTCTCCTGTCGACCTCCCCCTAGTATGAGAAACCTTTCTGTTTTCAACTGTATGTATATTAGGTAGTTCGCCATGGATTTCTCTATTCCGTGTGCAAGAACAGACCATCTGAATCTGCAGATGCACTTTTCTCTGTCCATAACAAATGAATCTGCTAGCCTGGGTTAATTAATTCCTATGATAGCAATTATTTCATTTGTTTTGCAGATGCTTTTTTTGGAAGCAGTTTTTCTGAAGCTGTAAGGTTTCAACTTTTGACAACTACCAAAACTTCCAGCCCGCTAGTTGTTGCAATGACATTTGTTGGCTGGCATTATGTCAGACTGACTTTCTGTGTAAGAATAGTAAGTTACCAGCACACTTCTCAAATAATTAATGGCACTTGGCTTCATGCCTCGGAACACACTCAAGGTGTACACTGAAAGCCTACTAAAGCTCTCCCTGACATGACTTATTACTTTATTACAAAACTGTAGAACAGCTTTCTAGAGAAGGCATACCTTGAAGGAATGTAATATTCTTACAGGCAGTTATTAACAATAAAAATCTGAAGAATAGTGCAGTCACTATTTACAAGGATACCATTTCTTGTTATGGCCTGATTATAAGACTGTAGTTTTTAATGATTTAAGATCTCAATGCTCAGGTTTTGGGTTCACAACTTTCACAAGACCAATTTCTTCTATAATACATCAGCTGAAGCTATGCATAATTTTTTTTTCCTGTATAACTGTCTTACACTATTATAATTAGCAAGAAATCATAGCAATGAGAATACAATCTAACCCAGCTGAAGAAATACTTTATAACATCCAATTTTTAAAAGGAGAGGCTTAAAAATATGCTTAAATTTTTAATTATGATTACGAAGATTGCACACTCAAGTATGGATTTGTATGTGCAATTTATTTAAGCGTCTGCTTTATTTGCATGTACAAGTCAGGAGTTTGTACACATATGCAAAATTGGTGTAAACATGGGGAATATATCAATTCCCACAAACTGATAGGTAATTGTATAGGCGTTCAACTTCTGATGCAAAAAATGCTGAAACGTTCTTATAAAATCAGGCATTAGGTATTTAAAAAAGAATCCTTTTTGACATGTCTGTAGAACAACTCACAAGCTTGAGTTTCAAACACACCAAACATGATTAGTGACTCCCAAACTATTTCAGCTCTGATTTACCATATTCGGTAACACTGAAAATTAAGCTCTGTGGGAACCAAATACTATTTTCTTTCATATTATCTCTGAGTGCATCTAAGCTCACAGGAAAATAATCTCCTTGGTCATTAAGATTATTTCAAACACATCTTTGTATCTTCTGCATTACTGTACTAAATATTACGTAATTTTGTTTTATTTTATCATTATTGTAAGACACGTTGTAACACAATGTGGTACTTCTGAATAAAGTCACATTTCATGTCAGCAACATATACAATATTTAAATACTGAATCACCAGTCTTGCTGTTAATTTATCACATATAATAAAGCTCACCAACTTCAGTCCATACATTAAACTATGGAATTTCTCCATCCATTTAAATGTCCAGTTTATGTCCATATCTAGCACAAGCAGATTATATTTTAGACTAAAAGAACTGTAGGCTGTGTTTTGTTTCTGGGGATTTTTTTTTGGTGTGTGTTTTTTTTTTTTTTTTTTTTTTTTTTT
>VYZM01012901.1:0-13340 GCA_013398915.1 Dromas ardeola | reverse complement strand
AAGGCATTCATGGTCAGGGAGAAGGGTCCAGTCAATGGAGTCTTCTGTACCAAAGACAGCGGAAACAGTAGAAAGAGAGAGAGAAATGATTTGGGGCTGTCAGTACAGGCAGAGACCTGGACGTTTTATGTAAGTACTAGCACAGAATAGAAACTGTGTCCTGCTAAGAAACCAGCCAACCTAAATTTACTATGGTAAATTAGCAACTAGCCTATTTCATTTTTCTTCACTGTTTGCCAGATACCGGTGTTTTTATTTTTATTTATTATTCTATAACCTAGTGTTTTTATTTTTATTCGTTTTTTAAGCACTACAGTCCAGTTTTGTCCATCTCAATTTGGTAATTACATAGCCAGAGGTATCAAAAAATTCCCTGTGACTGAATTCAGTGCATAAGCACTGGTAGCTTGCTAAGTGCCCTCGTGTTGTGAGAAAGTTTCTTCTGAGACCTGCTCCCAAATGAAGCAGAACTAACCAATCCCTCTTGGACAAGCTGATCACCTGGAAAGCACTAAGCCAGTGACTTTGTTCTGCTGGCCTCCAGGATACGAGCAAATAGTTAACGTAACTTCCAGCAAAAGTAGCAGAGAAAGCACACCTATGAGGTAAGTATCTGTAATGCAGATACAGGCAGCACACTAAAGCATAGAAGTTCTCGTTACTGTCCCAAAATACTTTGCCGTGACAGGTAAAGCACAGACATCCCTATTCTATCAGTCAACGTCTCACAGCAACTAATTTTCCACCAGCGATCAGGAAGCTCAGAGCACTCTTCCATCAACATCCAGGGAAGTGAACTAGTTCCTGGTGCGGAACACTTTGCCCTTCTGGTAATGTAGTTTGTGTTTTAGATTTAGTTTGTGACAAGCTTTGCATTTTGCTTGGGTTTAACATGGCATTACAGCAGATAGGTGTTTCACTTTGTTACTGCCAGGTCCAGAGATACCACAACATGGAAAAGAAAAACAAGTGCCTGAAACAACTGATTGACAGGCCTAAAACACCTGGGAGATGACCATCACACAAGAAATAATGGCTTAGAGAAAAACAAATTAGGAGCCGATTTATATTCCAGGAGACATTTTATTGCCTGCCACTCTCCATCCCACTGAAACATTGTGATGGATTGGGGTGAGTGAAGAGAATTGCTAGGTGCTAGTAATGACAATTTGAACAATGAGGTGGAGGAAACACCCCATGCTCTGCTTCTCCCCAGAACACAGTTAGCTTATGGTGGAGGGAATCAAGGAAGGGAATATGACCCACTAGTCACTGGAGGCACCTTGGGATGCGTTGTTCATGTGCACAATCACACTGTGGGCATCCCTAAACCCAAATTGCAGCCAATTTTAAGGTCTGTATTCTAAGGTCAAACTATTCAGAGGGAACTGAAGACTGAAAGTGGATTGAACAGAGCTCTACATGCTTTCTACAGAGCTGCAAGCCAGCCAGCAGTTACTTGTCAAAGCATGGGAAGAGATCTAGCCCACTTCATCTACAAAAATCTTGGTGAAAGGGGTGGGAACATGTTCTCAAAATGTTAATAGACTAAAGTATATTTGAGTTCTTTCGATGAAAAAGCTGTCATCAGAGCGTGACTATGTGCAAGCCGGGACACTTCTGAAATGATGGTGTTGTAATTACTGTCATCATCATGAACCTGCACACACAGGCATTCAGCTTCTGAAAATGAGTGTTAATCCTGCATTCCCAATAGCATTAGGAAATAATAAGGGTAAGATCTCTTTCATTTGATACCGAAAAAAAGAAACTTCTTGATAACATCTGGAGCCAGAAAAGCAGAGTTTTTTCTGACAAACAAAGTGGTAGCTGAAAAGGCACGGGAAGACCGGGCTAGGTAGGTAGCGTAGGTGTAAGTTGAGTCATGACTTTTCTTTATTATCAGTGGCCAGGATCCAGCCTGGCCTCGGGTAGTATGTTACCATGACAACTTGTCCAAAAAAATGAAGGAGTAGAGGGAAACAGAAAACAGAAAAGGATCTTTGTTTTTCAGCACATTTTCATGAAGGGAGAATGTCAGAAGTGGGTCTAAATTCCTAAAGCAATGGAGCTCTTAGCGATGTTTCTGACACCTCTGAGATCCACCACAGGACTGTAATGGAAAGGTAGTCTTTCTTTTCCCTAGGAAGCCTGGGAAATTTCCAGAGGTTTCGGGATGCTTTCATACTCTTTAAAAATGTGCATACACACCATCAACCTGACTTGCTCAACAGTAAGTCTCTGACATCTGCTGGCTTGTCACTAGGTGGAACAGAGGTTTTCTATGCCCATGCTGCTAAATATGAGCTATGAGATGTTTGTTCAAGCAAAGGTGGTCTGAAGTAAGGTTTAAAATGTCAGCCTTGAAATCAAAATGAAGTCCTGTTAATGCCTCTTGAGTCTTCAAATGAAGAGGATTTGAGAAGACAGATGTGCCTGTCAGGTCAAACTGTGGTAACTGCTGATATACCACAGCAGGAAAAATAAAGGGCATATTGTCCTACCCTCCCATCTCACGGGGCTCAACTCTGGCACAGTCCAAGCATTGAGCTTGTTTAACTTGTTATTGCCAAAATTAGAAAGGATGGCGAAGAACAGGAAAAGAAATTCAGGTCTGGACACAGAGAAATCCGACAGCTTTTGGGATTTCAGCCCTTCAGGAACTAGCTTTGTGACAAGAGCCTGCTATGTTTCCAGGGTTAGCCCAACAATTGCGTTTTCTCTACAGTTGTCTGAGTTGGGTCAAGCTACCAGTTTGACTTATAATGCTCACCAAAATAGAGAAGCCTTTTTGAGGGGATTCTGATACTTGATTTGAAATCAAAGAAATGCTCAAAATACCCGGACAGTGGAGAAACAGATGCCGGACTATTTTGGCTATGGAGAGAAGAGACAAGCAGAGATCAGATATTTACCAAGAATAAGACAGCCTATTGAAAAGGAGCCCAAATCTCGTGAGGATGCAGATTGTGCAGATATGACACACTAATAGCAAGATCATTAGATGTTTTTTCTCTCATCTCTGACATTTCAGATCCAATAGATTTGGTTTTGGGAGAAATGAGGAGAGGCTGGAATGGAAACTGGCCACCATGTGAAGGGCTTGATTTTGTTGGGGAAGACGTCCTGGAGAAAAAGGTGAGATATCTTCTGTGTCACTTTCCCCTTTTGGGAGGAAAAAAAGCATGCAACATATCCAACTGGTGTGCCAAAAGTTGAAACAGTTGAAGCAAAAATTAGGAAAATAAGGAAGAAAGATTAACACACTTTAATTTTATTGAATAAATGTCAGATGTGCTCAGTGAGTAAACAGGACTCCAACTCAAATCAGGCCACTAAGAAGAGATGAAAGGATGGGAGAGACCCTTGTCCCTCTCATACTACTTGGGCCCAGTGTGCTCGACGACTACAGAGGGTGCTCCTTCAGGACCAACGCCGGACTGCTAGAAGGCTTCCTCTATGTGTTTGCAATGGAAGAAAAAAGGACTTTATTTGCCCTATCATATCTGGTAGAGACAACCACAACTTGCTCTATCTGTTTTAAGACTAATGTTGGTTTGGTTTTTTTTAATCTGCCTCTTCTGGGACACCCCATTCTTTAATTAAGAATGTTTATTAAACATGTTTATTAAACATTCACTTCTCATAAGTAGTTATTTTTAATCAGCTCCTTGACTGACCAGTTACCATATCATATTGTTTTTGTCACTGAAATAAGTATTATTTAATATTCAACTCTGTTCTTGAAAATGAGAGGACTGCACATATACCTGGAGGAAAAAAAATGCTTGGGCTTCTAAGTATCATTTGCATGATTCTAAGATCATACACAATGTGGGACTTAAGTTTAATGTCAGATGTCTTTTCAACTGGACAAAAATAGCTCTTCTAAAAAATTCTACCATGTTTTAGAATAATGCACAAAATGTACTGCCCCCACACACACTAAATATAAAACACACACACATGAAAAAGCCTAACTTGTAGCTATCCAAGCATTTTTAAGTTCTCTGCTTTCCTTCTCTCAATTAGACATACTGATGTTTTTACAGAGTCCCCTGGCTGAACGATACCACAAATAGTTTCTCTCCAGGTTTTAGTAAAAGTCAAGCCGTTCATGTGAGCATCTCATGATCCCCAATATAAGTAGGTCAATCCAGCCCAACGCACCTAAGAAAAACAACTAGGAAACAAACATTCTATAGAAGAATGTCATTTACATATTGCTGTAAGTGACAAAAAACAATGACACTGAATCAAAGCATGAGAAATCACAGAAAAAATAAGCTTGAGTTTATAACTAAAGGTTTTGACAAGATCATTGGACAATTGCAACCTTGAGCAAGGAACTCTGATGGACAGTTCTGATGATACCTTTTCTGCAATAATATCTGCATTTCTGAGAGCCCCTTTCACAGAAAGAGCTTAAGCAGTTGGAATTATTAAAAGAACCCCAAAACAATAAGGAGAATATATTGTGCTGGAGAAACTAACAAAGATTAAAATAGCTAAATATGAGGAGCTTGGGTAAGCAGCAAACTCCAGAATAGGAAAATAGTGTACAAATATGTAGCGCATATAAACACATAGAAGAGGTAATCAATGAGGATAAGGTGGGTGATAGGTTAGTGCAGTAACAGTACAGAGTTGAAAAAAGAAAAAGGAAAACAAAGGAAAAAGCGTAGTCCAGATGATAAGAAAATATTTTTAGACGGCAGTATCTATTCAGCTGTGAAATATTCTCCCAGAGGATAAAGAAGGTCTATAACCTATGACATTTTAAATCTACTGTAAACAATTTGCTAACATTAAAAAAAAAAAAAGTAGGAAACTTTTGGCTCTGGACAAAGTGACCCAGTCCACTTCTCTATCTTAAATGTTCAAAATTCAATGAACATTTATCTTATCCATTTCTCCAAAGACTCGAATTTCTAATGTTTCATGCCTATATAAATCACAGTTCTACATATGGTACTTCACATGTTCACCTTTCAACATTAATAGCAGAATTTTTATTATGTAATACTAATAAGGAGATTTAATTTATGTAAAAGAAAAAGATCTGAAAATGTATTATCCAAGCTAAAGGTGTGCTGTGAGGTGAGAGACCAATTATCATTATTATAGTACGTTAGTGTCTAATGGTGTGTGATAAGGATTGGAAAATGCCTACTATGTACTTAGCTATCTTTCATTTGGCATTCAGTAACAAAATGAAAATTATCTGTATTGTATGTATACACTGAACGACTGAGAAAATAGAAAGCAGTATCAAACGCTTAGAGATGTAGAGCAGAAAACCAGCAACTCGTAAACAGGAAAAAAAATTAAACGCTTTTTCATTTTTATAAACAGCAGTGCCAGCTTTGGAAAAGAAGACCCATACAAGGTGCTGAGATGTTGTCTTGAGTAAAGCAATTTCTGTTTCCTACGGTTTCTTAAAAAAAAAGTGTAGCGTGGTAGTGTGTGAACCACCATTTTTATATACATTTTTAAACAAAACACTTTTCTTTCACCAAAGTTGACTTTTTGAGTAAAAGATGTCTGGCTGAATCAATTTAAACAGCAACATGGAATTTGGCAGCAATCCATTTCTGCTGAGATTAAACCAGCTGCTACCGAATCCATTGATCCTTTTAGCTATTGATTTGTTAATTTAATAAAACCCAAAGTTTTAGAATGTGAACAAGTTCACAATGCTGAGGAGACAGGATTTTGATAAGCTCTGCTGCCAGACTAAGCTGGTAACACTGTCAAACGAGAAAATCACACATGACTTAAAATATTAAAGATTTTCAATGTGGCATGTTGCTTAAAATATGATTCCAAATAGAAACGTGAGCTGCTAGAAAAAAGCTCTCACAATTAAAAAGAATAATCTTAAAACAACAGGTCTGCTCTCTTTGTCTTCTACCTACTAATATTAGAGAAATTTTGCCATATTTCATGGTCCTATTTGCTTTGAAGAGCCAAATTATCTTCAGAAAATCATAGGTTCTATTCTTATTACAAAGAAAATTATCATAGGTTCTAACTAAGGATCAAGTTCTCCCTGAGACAGCTCCATGCCACAACAGTCCTCACTGTGCAGCTCCTAGCTTTTGTTCTCAATCAAAAGAGTGTATTTCCACACAGGTAGAGACTTTGCAGTCTAAACATGCCATGCTCTTAGTAGGTACCCAACCTGTATCACTGGCAGTCAGGTTCTACTGTCTTCTTCCCACCTTAAGGCATTATACCCATTAGCATGCATTCATTTTCTCATGAATTCAATTCACAGAAGTGAACGCTTGTGACTCAGATGGCCGTAGTACAGCTGCGTAGTAAGACTGCCAACCCGACAGAGTGACCTCTCCTGCCAGTGGTGTTTAGAGCACATCAGCAATTTACCACCAAAACACTTTTTCCCTGGAAAATGCTAGTTGCAGAAAATTGATGTTTTGGAAAAAAAAAGAAATAGTAACAAATCTGTAAAAACCTGCCTGTTTTCCTACTAGCTGTCTTGGAGAACTGCTGGGGATCCCAGGTTATGAATAACTTGAGCTCCAACAGGCTGACTGAGGACAGAGGTACCTTATAACAACTTCTAGTAGCTCAGGGGTGAATTTGCTGTGCGGACTGCATCAGAGGAAGGAATTCAAAGATTTTCAGTGTTTCTGACTCCATCAAATGGATTGAGGTTCTGTATTCCCAGCATAAAACTGAAATAAGCAAAGTATACGAGAAAACGTAAATATTACTGTTGAGGAAAGTAGTTTCCCATTTGGAAAATTTTCCTTAACAAGAATTAGGTACAAGATTAGTGATCGTCAGTTTAGCCTGCCATACCACTCATAGATGAGGCACTGTAAGCTGCATCAACACTTAAGAACAAAAGTACAGTGGCGTTAGTAAAACTTGACAAAACAGAATGAGAAATAGAGGAAAATCTGGCAACACATGACTGACTCCAGGTTTATCGTGGGCTTCCTGAGGAAAAGGAGAACAGAAGCCTTGACATTGCCAGGCTTTGGATTCTCAAACTATTCTCCAAAAGCCTGTAGCTGCAATAGCTGAAAAGCGCATTCCAAACACACACCATTCTAGCCATATAAGCAGAGGACTTTATACACAAAAATGTATATATAAACACCAAGTTTCTGTGTTTTTTAAATTACTGATAAGAGTTCCAGTGCACTAGATCGGAAATACAAGTTTCTGTTCGAATGGGTTTCATGAATTCATTGCAGTCTTTACTGAAGTTCTTTCCACTGAAACAAAAAGGACGCTTGAGATGCACAGAGTTGGGATATTGGCAAGGATATACATTCTCTCCTCAAAAAATTAAACTAGAAAGTGTGAAAATTGAACTATAGGGCAAATAAACCCTAGACAACTTCCACCCACAAAAAGTTGTTTGCTTTGCTCATGGTCTAATTATTACTTTTGGACTTGGCTCATTCTTATTATATGTAATGTTCATATTCTCCATATAATACATAATATCTATGCAGTATTGATATATAAGATGCATAATACATATATAAGATTAATATCTTCTCATTCTACAACATGTTAATAGTGCCAGAATTCAAAGAACAGTCTCTTGGGTGTCCAAGTGAACAGTTTGAAATAAAACATTTGCATGCCATGCCAGCAGCTGAGAACACTATTTCATGAAAAGACAGAGCAACAAAGAATTAATGCATCACTATTGAGATAAGCGCCTTGATAAGTTTGAAGGAAAGTTCAGACTTTGAACTTTTCACATTTTCCATTCCATACAGGTTTACTCTATTACTGAAAACACGAACATGGGTAAAGAGCACACTAGATAAGTCAAATTCAAGGAAAACTTAATATGTTTGTAGAGGTACATGACACGGGAAATAATGGAAAACAACAAAGCCCAGGAAATCTAGATAAGTATTAATGTGAGTCTTGAGGGAATCCATATACTTACAAATTTCCACTGGCCATGAAGTTCCAGTCTGAACAGGGGCAACACAAGGTCAAAGCTATGAATGGTATGCAGCCTGCGCAATAAAAATGTAAATATCCTTCATTCTATCAAACTATAAATGTGTTTAGTTACACTATGCAACTGGTCATCACCACAGCAAGGAAGGGAGAGTGATGAGTCTATTCTTCAGAGACAGTCAGTTCAAATATTGATAGACAGAACTACAGAAAGCGCACCTCTTGTTGTTATTTTATTTCTTCTATATGTGCACACACCACATACACGTACAAATAAATCTGTATGGATCAAGTAAAATAAGGAAGAATAAAACTAAAAGTAGCTTATTCATAGGCATCAGCAGTGATTAGAGCATTGACAAAATACCTGAAATTATTTTGAACTAATTAAAAAAATATTTAAAAGCTACCTGCTATTTTTCTATCTCCATTAATTTGTTATTTTGTATTGGAACAGCTACAGGTTGGAAATGTGACAAAATCAAACCAGCTTTCAACTGGGCTTAAAGTCAATTTCCCTTCCTAGTCCTGTTTCAATTTAAAATATATTGTCCTTTTGTGTGGAAATCTACCTTAATGTGAATATGGTTAAAACTGAAAGTCATGCCAAATTTTAAATATTTCCATGACATAAGGGTTTACATTTCAAGCTCTGCAGTGCAGGGGCTGTTCTTTCTGTGTATTTTGAGGGGATCTTGAATGACAGAAACTTGGTGTGAGACTGGGCCTTTTGCGCATCTGCCATAGCAACTCAGAATTAT
Source organism: Dromas ardeola (assembly GCA_013398915.1). NCBI lineage: Eukaryota > Metazoa > Chordata > Aves > Charadriiformes > Dromadidae > Dromas > Dromas ardeola. The sequence continues at coordinate 4,620 of VYZM01012901.1, read as the reverse complement.
ATTAGCACTCAAACAATGAACAATCACGAGACATTCAGTAAATTCCACTGATGTGATTTTGTGAGACAGAAGTTGTGTTTTATTTATTTGCCTTCAAACTTGATGCATCCCAGAGCCATCAACAAGAAAGTAAACACTGTGACTGTGAAATTAAATAGTAGATGCTATACACTTAATATAAAATTCTATGCCACTTTGAACATTAAACCTCACTTAAGACAGGTTATTGAGATGAGAATATACCAATTCTTTCAAAAAAGCCATCGATCGCTCTGGTACCTTCCATGTTTGAAAGAGATACATTACCTTACTTTCTAAAGAACGGTGACTCAAACAACGTTGTATCTTTTAACATTTCATCCCAATGTGAAAACGGAGTCCTGGTATCATCCTAGATGATTGGCACAGGATGATTCCTGTACTTGTTTTATTCTTCAGCATCAAGGAAAAAAAGTCTAGAAACTAACCCTGAAGCATAATGAAGAATTAAAAATTCAGATGTCAGTTTGCAGTAGAACTGGCCAACAAATTTTCTTCCATTAGAAATGAGTAACTTCAATATATAAATTTCAGAATCAATTTGGCTAGTTCTGTTGTATTAGTTGATGCAATTAGAATAATAGGTTTTAAATGGGTTTATATTTCAAGTATGATTGTGCTGAATTGAATTATTCCCTACTTATCATGAAAATATTGGATGAACATACCTCATTTTCAACCCACACTTCTAAATTGATTTCCATCCACTTCACCATGACTAAATTTTTAAAATAAAGTAGGCAGATACTTCACACTCTCAAGTGCTGTCACAAGTAGCAAATCTGTTCGTGAATGCAAAAATAACTGAACTAAGTCCAACCTCTCTATACAACTTTGCAAATGGCCACACACCTATGGGAGTTTACTCATCATCATCTGTTCTCTAGCTCAGAATTTGACTCACACAAAAAAATACAAAGTATTTTTAAGGCTTTCCATTTAGAGATATTTAATTGTTGAAGAAATGCTGTTGATGAAGTTCAAGGCGATATGGAAAGGAAGACTAAAAAAGGATATAAAGCAAAACAACATGTGGATAATGCGGTTTTCTCCTCAAACAATATGCAGAGATCAGTTCCAACCTGGACAACCTAGGAAAATCATCACAATCTCTTCTACGCAGGGATATGTAATGGAGTACTCCAAAGAAAAAAGTTACCTTGTACAATCTGTCTTTCTGTGATACACAGAAACTCCCCGTATAGCTCTCCAGCTTCTTGCAGAAACCCTGACAGTTTCGTGGAATTCTGCCCCAGCTGGTGGAGTGAAAATGTCACTTCCCAGAGAAGCTAGCACAATGTTGAGGACACAAAAACATTTTGCATAATAAAAATTATGATTGCTTTGCAATGTATAGTTATATAATTTATGCATATGGAACAGTAGAGTTTTAGAATAAAAATAAGGCAATATTTGAAAAACCTTATTCCATTAATGACACCTTTTATGAAAGGATACCAAAGAGAGTTTTAAGGCTGATAGTTTTAATTCCTAACATATGTTTGTGTCTAGTAGTGGGAAAAAGTATTTATTGTGATTAAGAGATACAGAAGAAAAGAAGAAACTTCTTATTGGACACCATTATACATCAAATATTAAATGAGTTTCTACCACAAAAAAAAAAAATCATAATAAGGAAATACACAGATGCAAAAGAAAGGCTAATGCACATGGCTGATAAAGACAAGAACTGTAGCTCTGGGAGACAAATCAGGTAGAGGTTTATTTTCCCTGACTCATATGGTACTCGTTCATTTTCTCAAGGACTGAAGAATGACACTTATGTATGCATACAGTATCATATACAGAAAAAAGAGATGCCACTCCTATAGAATGGCACTAAGGATGGTGACAGTGAGGAAGGTGCCACGTCTTATATGGCACATGGAGGCAAAGCAGTCCCCTTGGTGGGTTCAAGCACAGTTGTACGACTGGGGCTCAGAAATGAACTAAGGGTCTGATAGACCCTTAGCAATCACAACAAGCAAGCAGTAGCAAGGAAAAAAAAGTAACTTTTGAGAAAGATGACCAAGGCCTTTAGATCTATACACAGTGGGTTTCCTTAGGGCTTTCTCCACATACCCTGGCTTGCAGGAGTTACAGCATCAGCAACTGAGAAAGGCCACAACAAAGAAACAAAACCCCACTGTCCTGTACAGGACAATTGCTTGCATGGCCTTAACTGAAGTCAAGAAGTACAGTCACATTAACTGAGATTTGTGAAGATATAAATCTACTTAGTACTGCTCCTGTGTAGACTTGTTTTCCAATGTGGAGGTGTGCATAGGGCTGGCAAATCCAACACAGGACTTGTGAGATACCTACGCCCTTTCAGAGCAGTAGCTAGAGACCAGAGAGAATGCCTTAAGATGTTTAGAACAGCACTAGACTCTACGTTTAAGCAACTGAATCTCATCACTAATATCTGACAGGATCAAATGCTGTTAGAGAAACAGATCTTGAAGGAACATCAACGTTTGAATCTGTTTTTAAATGCTCTGCGTATGGGATTATCATAATTATTCTTAATAACAAATCTGAAACAGACAATGCATAAGTTTCCTATAATAAAATATATGTGTATTAAGTATTGAGAGAGGTCTGTGAGGTATATCTTTTTTTACCATGACCTGAAAACTTCCTAATGAGAATTAAAACCCCCAAATACTAAGTCAATATGACTTCTTATTACATGCCAGAAACCAAAGCAGGGATCGTTCCTAACTCTGTTGCTGAATAGCAGGAAGCAGTGTTGTTAATTATATCCACCTTGTTTTTCACAGTCAGCTGCTGGAGGTTATAGTTTCCCAATATGAACATCGACTGTAATAAAAGTATGAACATAAGGCCAGAGGAAAGAGTGGCTGCTCTGCTGCTCTTTGACAAGGAGCACATGCGCTCCAGCTCTCAAAACTGATTAGTTGTATGGACAGAGGAGAGGAAGAACTTAAGCTAAGACACCACAACCTCAGGCTTGAATACTGTTAAAACTTCATTAGTTCTGTGTTCTCCAGAAACTCATTATCTGAAATAACATTTGATATTTCAAAAGTGTCAAAGGGAACATAAAAGCCTCTCCTACTCTCTGTCCTTTTACATTTTCATGAAGAGTCTAAGTGTATTCACCTTCAATAATACATATTAATTTGTTTGCTTGTTTGTTTGAGAAAGATCGTTTAAGTCAGTATTACTTGGGAATAATTGAAAAAAACTCATCAGTAAATATTCTTAAATCACAGAATCACAAAATAATTCAAGTTGAAAGAAATCCGTGGAGACATCTATCCCACCCCCAACTGAGCAAGTCTCAGGTAGATCAGTTGCCCAGGGACTCATCCAGTCAAGTTTTAAATATCTGCAGGCATGGATATTCCTCAGCCCTTCTAGGCACCTGCTGTAGTGCTTGACCACCCTCAAAACAACTGGGAAACCATTTCTCCTATTTCAGAACAAATTTCCTATGTTGCAACTTGAGCCCATTGCATCTTTTCTTTCGCCCATGTGGTCTTTAGAGTCTGGCTTTGTCTTCTCTATCATGACCACCATTAGTTGGCTGATTAAATCCCCATCAGCCTTCCCTTCTCCAGGCTGAACAAGCCCAGCTCTCACAGCCTCTCCTTGTACACCCAGCGCTCTGGCCCCTGACCAGCATGGTGGCCCACCGCTGGGCTTGGTCCAGTACCTCAGCCTCTCTCTGGTACTGGGGAGCACAAAATTGGGCACAGTGCTCCAGGTGGAGTTTCACAAGCCTCAGAGGGGAAAACTCACTGCCGTCAGCCTGCTGGCTGAAGTCTCACTAGCATCACCCAGGATGTGGTGGTCTCTCTGTGCTGCAAGGGCACATTGCTAGCTCGTTTAACCTGTCATCTACCACTCCTTTTCTGCAAAGCTGATTTCTTGCCAGTTCATGCCCCGCCTCTGTTGGTGCTTGGGATTATTCCAGTTCAGATGCAGGATTTTGCACATGCCTGTGCTGTACTTCATGAGATTTCTGTCAGCCCATTCCTCCAGCCCATTGAGGTCCCTCTGAATGCCTGCGCTTCCCTCCAATGTGCTTTCAAATTCAGTGTTAAATCCCGAGCTTGCTGAACACGCACTTAATCCATTGCACAGGTGTTTAATACAAATGCTGAATGGTCTTAGCCACATCATCAACACCTCAGGTGAGCCACTGATAACCAGCTATCAGCTGGACCTCGAACTGCTGATTTCTACTTTTTATGCCCAGCAGTCAAGACAGTTTTCCACGTATGTGGCGGTCTACCCATCCAGTCTGTAAGGATACTGCCATATGGCAGACCACATCCGAGGCCTTGCTAAAGTTAAAGAGCATCCACTGCTCTCCCCTTGTCTTCTCAGCATCACATACCGTTGTAGACAACCATCAATCAAATTGGTCAGATACAATTTGTCCTTGATAAATTCATGATGGTTTTACTAATTAACTTCTTGTACTTATGTGCCTGGATATGGTTTTCACAAGGATTTGCTCCACAATCTTCATGGTGATTAAAGTGACACTGATTGGCCTGGATCCTCTTGAGCTTGCCTCTCTTAAAGAACCATAGAATTGTTTAGGTC
>VYZM01012900.1:26422-151415 GCA_013398915.1 Dromas ardeola | reverse complement strand
CTGAGGCCAAACCACGACAATACGTCATTGACAGGCTGTAGATATGGGCCCCCTGCACCTCACTGTAACTTTTCAAAGGCAAGTGCTCTCCTTGGGAAACACCAACCGCTTACTGGAAGAAGCACAAGAGATGTGTAAGAGGAAGAACCTGAACATCCAAACTTGAAACAGCACGGGACTTTTTCTAGAGCATTTGAAGGACTTTTCTGAACATCATAAAAATAGGAAAGCTCCATCTGCAATTTAAATGCTCTCAAAAATCATGAGAACTTCTGCTTCCAAGCCATGCTGCTCTTCCCCCGATGGCTATGTTGAAATGTAAAAAAAATTATGCCTCTGCCTGTGTACCAAGAATTACTGGTACTTTTCTGCTAGACCCAGCTTTCCTGAGAGCTTCAGAAAGACTTCCAGTGAAAGAGGTGCCACCACCTCAGAGGCTGAGATTCTAATGCAACTTTCTGGACTGTGATAAATTGCACAGGAGTGTTTTCTCTGGTGAAAAACTGTGACTCCCAAGTCAGACCCTAACTTTGAGGAACTGGTCAAAACATTTTGTGATACTTTGTGTACTTTGCCTTCCACAAGGCAAATATATTCTAAATATATCAAGCATGAAACAAATAAGCTGTGTGTGCTTAATGAATTATTGCAGGTGTCCAGTGTGGTTGCAATCACAACTTGCAGAACCTTTCCTAGATGCATCCTCCCGTTTGTATCTGTGCAAAGCATGAAAGCACAACTTAATTTCCTCCTAGTTTCCAGCTATGTCAGTGCTGCAGGCTCCTGCTGGCAACTCGCTGCAGGTCAAGCATCACACCTTTCCACACCTCTCACTAACTCGCTGTGCCAGCCCACAGTGTCAATATGGCCTGTATGCCGGTGTAGTGCCAAACATAAAGTAAAAACAGAAAGGGAGGTGGAAGAAAACCTTTTACTGGCTTTGAACCTCACAGCATCCTAAGGCAAACAGCAGGAGAAAGTTCAGGGGAAAACGGCATACATCACCTCTGGCTGGATGTTGGAGTGGCTGTGGAGCAGTGATGAGATGGGGAGCAGGAGTGACTTCCCGAAAAGGTTGTCTCGGTTTCCCTTCGGATCACATGCTCGGTGGCAGAAACATTCTTAGAAATATACTGTAAAACAGGAAGGATCACACAGATCAGCTACCAGTTTGCCAACACTGCGACAGTCAAATTCATCTGGCTTGATTATTTCTGGTGAAATCAGATGAGGACTGAGTGAACCCGGCAGCTCCCCACCCCATGGAAAGAGATAAGGATGCTGGAAGCTCTTCTCTCTTCTCTGTCCTTGCACTTTGAACACTTTGAAGAAGGGCCGTGGCACGGGGACTGCAGAAGGGTATGAAGAGCCAAGGGGTCACCCTGAGGACAGTGGTAGCTACTGAGCAAAAAAAGGTCTCTGCTCGTGGGAGGTTATACACCCAACAGAGTACCAGCAAAAAGACAACCACATGAGATCTGTCGGACATATGAGACCTACAGAAACACCAGGTGTAATCCAAATATTTATGCTGAGATATTCCTCCATCTAACAAGAAGCTCTGCTTTTCACAGGGACACTAAGCTCTTTGGGGGAGTCAGTACTTTGTGGCCAGAGGGCTGTGGTTCTTAAAAATTTCCTTTCCCTCTTCCTTCATGGCTGGGATTCAACCTAGCTACGTTTTAACATCTAAAGGGTGATCCAGCAGTGCTTGTAACTGATTCATTGTACTCATTTCCATCAGTACCTCTTTTCGTTTGGCTCTGCCTCCTGCCTCCCTTTTCCTGACCCCTTTCAATGTCTTGGTCCAGCAAGGCACTTAAGCACGTTGACAGTCCTATTTTGTTCACAGAGTCTGATGGGAATCTCATGACTGAAGTCATAAGAGTGGCTGAACCACCCTTCTGGATCTGGTCCTAAATTCTTAGATTGTTCTCATTGGTGTGACACTGGCACCACACCAGGACATCCCACCTTGCCCAGGCAACTCTTGATATGGTCAGGTGGGCTAACGTAGTGCTGACCAGATTACCACAACATGCTTCAGCATGACATGGTCACTGCAGCAGCTCTGGCTACCGCCACACCGATCACATTTGTCATGCTGCAGAGTGGGGCTTAACAAGACAGCTTAATAAACAGGAAATGTCAGGAACATCTCTCTTAGGGGAAAAGAGGATCACACTTGGTTCATCAAAACAAGCCTGTCCCAAGTGCCCTAATCTCATCCTGATCTTCAAAGTAAAATCACATTTCCCTTCAGATGTTGGTTTTGGAAGTGTTTCTATGCAGAATCTCATCTTTTTGTTCAAGTTTGTTAGTGTTTTGCTCCTCGCTCCGCATACAGGTGTGTAAGCATACACATTCACGTCTAATCCCTGGCAGAAAATAGGCGCTCAGTAACATGCAGGGAGATGGAGACAAAAAGTCTTACATCAGCCATTTGGATTTCCTCAGGATCCAAACGTGGATGGCTTGGCCCATTCGCAAGGCTCCTGTTCTGATGGGCAGGGCACATGTTCTGCCGTAAATGATTATGCATTTGTTTTCTTTGTTTCCTTTAAAACAGAAAGGAAAAAATCTATTAGGAAGACCTATCTCATGGGGCTCTGCCCTCAGAGACACCGGGGGGATGTAGCCGATAGAGAAGGCAAGTCTCAGACACACGATGTTTCAACGTTGTTTGTGGAAAGCTGCAAACAGGAAGAAACAATGCATTCAACATTTGCCACCTTTTGCTGCTTCTTCAAAAAAAGGTGAACATTTCTCATCATGGGCAGTTTAGGAATCTGGGTCCAGGGTCCTATTTTGCAAGACAAGGCCAAGCACAATGCAGTGGACCCATGGGCACCATGACACTGGGAGCAGAGGAGAAAAGCAGGGAGAAGAAAAAGGGGAAGCAGGTCCTGGCTTGGCCTTGGTGGCAATGCACTTGACCTGTCCTACATTAAGCACAAGGTAGCAAAGCCTACATGTGTCCCTGTCAGGGCATCCACTTCACAAGACCCACCGTGTCCTGGGGGTACCCTGAACTGAGGTGAGGTACAGCCTAAGTAGGGAAAAAGGTGCTGTCCAGGCAGGGAAGGCTGGCCTTAAAAGAGGTCCCTAAGACTGTTACTCCATCAAGATTGCTCTGAAAGTCCCCAAAATGTACATAGCTGAGGCAACAGCTCCTGAACAACAGCCCAGTCTGCTCCTGCTGTCAGGAGATGAGCTGCTGGCTTGGACGCCATCTTTTCCCAGTAACACAGCATCACCTGCCTGGGAAAAATGATGCTGATTCAGGGGATAAGTAAATGGTCCCAGGAAAACATCCTGCTCAGATACAGCCTGGCAGATGGCTTCACTGGCCTCCTTCATGAGACGTTCCTGGGAATATCACAGCACAGCATCTCCATAAAATAGCATTTGGGTGAAGAGCATGAAAGTGTGAAGCATGAACACTACCACTCAGTAACCTCTGGCCAGTTCTTGTCTGATAACCACCCATACTCACTTGGTTTTACAGTAAGCTACCACACAGACGATGCCCACCACAAGCAAGGCAACACAGATTCCTGTGATAGTTAAAACTCTCTTCTGGTAGAGCTCTTCTGCTTCTGCAAATGGAGAGAAAGAAACTAGTTACAAATGGGCTCCAGCAACAGGGTTGCATCTGGCTGCACAGGAACCAGCACTGCGTGTGGGTAAGACGAAGAACAGGGTTCGGTCAGACCTCCTACGAATCCACTGCCCGTCTCTTGCAGATGCCCCAAATCTGAGACCAGCTGGCCCAACCTTACTCACCCCTCAAGACACCTTCACTCCTTTTGTCTCTCTGCAACTTTGCCCTCTCTTGCTTAGTAGTTCACCCCTTCTGCGCTCAAACACACTTCTTGCTTTCTCTTCTTTTCCCGCAGCATAAATCAGTGATTAATCTCAAAAAGCCTCACGACTCTCTCCCTTCCAGCAGATCCCCGCTTCTCAGTAACTTAGTAGCCTACCAAGGAAGTCCCCGAGCATCCCCCACTCACCACATACATGCACGCCCTGCGATGCTTTCACCACAGGCTCTCTGCTCTGACGGACTCAGAATGCCTTTTCCTTGCAGCGGCTGCATGCCCTGGAGCTCAGCGGTGTGCTAGAAACCACCGAGCAACAGGCCCCAAAGCATGTAGGTGCTGGAAGGGGCATCCTAAAACAGTCAAAAAGCAGAATGAGGATGGAAAAGTGATAGCGCATTAGACAAAGAAAAGGGAGTGAAGTAATTAAAATACAATAACCAATTACAGTTATGGATTTTTAATGAAATCCTAGGAAGAGATTAATTCCATTGCACCAGGTAACTCAGATGCATACACAAAATTTAAGCAGCATGCTGCTGCGTCTCTCAAATATCACCACTTGTCACGGACCACCTTTCAAAACAGAAAATTCAAGTCACTTGCTTCAAAACCCAGACCATGCTGGAAGTGAGTTAATTCATTCACGTTAATCAAAGCTCCAAGGAACGCTAGGATGTCGCTTGCGGTGTAACTGAACTACACGTAGGCAGCAATCGCAGGGCAAGGACACCTCTTCCTCTGTGGCTACACCAGAGCAGATGCTCTTCTCAGAGACATCCAGCAATCTCCACTGAGATCAGCAGAGGCAATTTGGTTGTCCAGGTGAGTGACTGAAAGAAGGATTCAGTGCACAGCTGACATCAGCGTTTTAGTTCAGCATCTATGAACGATGTCCTCCTGCCCCCATACTACATATTAATCTTAAAGTTATTGGGGTTTGTGACTTCTTTAATGTTAATTGAAATATTTTTTCATATAGATTAGGCAATAAAACTCATGCCATGGTTGCTGTGCTTGGTATGGTTCACCATGCCACACTAAATACCTTGAATGGACTATACGATACCCTCAGTGCTACCAAGCAATGAAATACAAAAACAGAAGAGAAACAGGTCTTCTCGCAGAAACCCCTGGGACTAGACTTTAGCAAAAAAGCACGGGTGAAGAAATGAAACATTCCAGATAACTGAATCTTTAGACCAATTTCACTTTGCCATTTTAGGAAGGAAAAAGCATTTTTTGGAAGAAAAAAAAAGCACTAGGAGAAATGTTCATCTCTTTCTATTCAAGACTTTCAAAATGGAATGAAGAAAGATTTGCTAAACAAGGGCTGAGAATGATAGCCCTGGCACGGAGATGCAAAACATAATCAGCAGATCTTGCTTCATGCCTGTGCTGCAAAGCTACAGTTTAAAGAAATACAGTTCCATCCGTTTTGTTTGTGCACTGGCCTTTGGTTTCATGAGGCACTCAGGGTGCCAGAGCCAGAGCCTGTACGGCCTTGGACATCCCATAGAGCGGGTTTTGGGTGCTGGCTGACCTTATAGGTGGAGCTGGCATGGGGAAAGAACTCACTCTGGGGTGAAACACCTCCTTCAGCGACGTGTTTCCCTTGCATGGATGCCCTATTCCAGGCATCAGCAACCACAGCAGACAAGTTTTCTTGGTCTTGCACACCTCTGGGACCTGGATACCAGCTGCACAGCTCTTTCCTTCAGACAGGAGCTTCAGAGATTTTATCAGAATCAGGAAATCATGTCCTGTTTATGGATGGCACTGGGCAAGAACTTTGGATCCATGGACCCATCCATCAAGACAATTTTTCTTCAAAGATCCTTCACCAGCTATGGTTTTTGCTACAACGACTTTTTTTCCAAGCATAAATAATTTCCTTTGAATCGTGGAGGAGGGAGAAATAGCAAAAACTGTGTCTTTTTTTTTTTTTCAAACCTATTACCTACATGACAAAATTTTTCGCCCAAGGCTCAAATCACAGCCTGTGTTCTGGTGATCATGTCAGTATGGGACCCTGGCTCTGGTATGTCTGACTGCCCCGAACCTTCACCTGAATTGCATGGGGCATGTTTCAGGTTAACTGAAATGCAGATTTAGCCTCTCTGTCTTGAGCTGACAGCTCTGCTATGTGAAGCAGTGAAGTGCAAGGCTGTGCGTCACTGCTGCAAAACTAAAAATTAAATGACCTGCTGATAGTAATTTAGCTTGGCTCCTAACATCTCATTAAAGTTGATGCTCGATAACACAGTATTTTCATGTTGCACAACAGTAACAGAAAGAAAATAAGAGAATGCACACTAAAATTTTGTATTTGAGAAGCTAAGATCCTGGATCAGGACTTGTCCATTTGTGTCTCTATGCTCTACAAACACCAAGTCTTCATCAGCAGCATCATCACTCTACAGCAGCAAACACTATGAACAAACCATATGGTGCCACACAATGCCAACAGAATCACAGTCCAGCCACGGGTGTCACAGCAACGCACGAAAGCGAAAGACGAATGACAGAGAAGAGACGACTGCAGACTGGGAACAGGATGTGTGCAGTTCCGTGATGACATTGAGAATGGATGAGGAAAAGGACAAAAGGTCAACAAAAAAGGGATGTCAAAAATCCTCAATTTTAAAGCTTATTTAAGTGTATTAGCATTAGCAGCACCACTTTCTCTGAATCACCTGACCACAAAATGCATACATTTTCTGCAGCAGGGAAGAACTGCTGGGGGATACACACCAATCCTCATGGATCAGGCATGCAAAAATCAGAGGAGACAAGTTTCTCCAGCTTCAACTAGTGCATGTCCCTCCACCTCAGGGACCTGAGAAGACAATTTAGGATCCAGAAGTGAAAGATGGGTGTCCCCATACCTCTAGCAAGCGGAATTGAAGCGTCTTCATGTGAAGATCTGCTCTAGCTGACGTTGCTGAGTCAATGTTTTTAAGTTAAGTGATAATGATAAATCTCTCTGCTCTCACCTGACCAAGCGCTCCCTGAAGTTGGCCTGTACACTCAAGGGAAACCTAGCCTCAAGGATTTGATTTCCAAGGTGCTTACTCAAGAGATACTTGATACGTTTCTAAAAGCAGACTGAGGAGAATGAAAGAAAAGTAATATAATTATGAGCAACTGGGTAGGAGCAGGTAATTGCCCAAAGAGGGTGTTTTTAAAAGCATTTAAGTTACTGCAGTGTTTTTCCTAACTTCAGCTTGCCACCATGATGCTCAACATTAACACCCTCCACTCTCATGGGAGACTACTGACTTCCCTGAGCTTGCTGTTTTCCAGACTAACTCGTCTCATGCCACCTTTCTTGACACAATTTCCTCCCAGTCAAGAACCAAAATAAGTTGCTAACCTTTGGAAGGAGGAACGGCAAAGCTTATCCTGACCCTTCATAGGATCCAGTGGAGGTTAGTGCGTCTAGGATGGCAATTTCTATAAAAGTCCCGATCTTCCTAAAACTTGCCTTCCCATCCCTGGAATGCCTGCCTGTTCCCAAGTGGTGCCTGCTGGCAAGCTTTTGGATGGACACAAACTCCAGCTTTTCAGTTAAATACACAAAAGCATGTTGAATGAGGAGACGTATGGCAATTGTTAACATCCCAGTCATGCCACACACACCAGGCTGCTGCTTGAAACAAAGAAAAAAGTGCTGCTAAAAATACACGTGTATTTTTATAGGTTTACATTTAGATTTTGTGTTTTGCTTTGTTGTGTTCTGTTTTGTTTGGTTTTTTTCAATCCAAACATCTATCTTGGTGCCAGGAAAGAGAACAGAACAGCTGATTTTTCAATCATCCCATTAAAGCCATAAATATAATGTGGGCAGCTCTTAATGGCTTCTGATTAATAAATGAATGGTTGTTCCATACCCTTTAATTCAAATCCAAGATGCTCTGCCAATGCAGAAAGAAGACAAGGAAGAGAAAGAGAAAAAGAAAAACAGGTCTGTCAGAGATCTCTAATATACAAACACACTGTGCAGTTACAGCAGGTTAGCTTTTCTGTAGGCCCAGCAGCAGTTACACAGAAGACAGTGTGTGCTTCAGAGCATTTAAAATTCCCACCAGAGCTTATATCTTATGTAAAGAAAGACCCAAACAAATTGCAGTGGAAGTTAATAATGAATTCTTTTAGTTAATTATGAATTCTTTTGAGATGAGCCATGTTTGTTAGTACCTGATATGGAGTTCACAGTTTAGGCAGAAAATAAAAAGAAAAAAAAGGAAAAAAAAAAGGTACACTTGTTCTGAAACAACTCCTGACAGGTCAAAACACATAGTGACTGCATGAACCTGGTAAAAACCATTCTTTCAATTTCCACAGGCGAAATATGCCCTGGATGGTTTCACACGCCCCTCTCTGCCTGGGGACCTGTGCACCAAAGACGAGCGCTGGGCAGACAGATGTGCAGGCACTTGCTCGGGGCCTCGAGGCCTGCCAGCACCATTCTGCTGCCCGCGACCTCAAGTCTGGTCTCAGATGCACAGCATCATCTGGCAGCATTGCCTGTAAATCACCTGACGGTGTGTCAGTTGTGCGAGCACTGCTCTTGGCGGTACAGATCCACAGTGGAACCACTGATGCTGCAAGGGATTAGTTGCCCAGGCAAGGCAATGAACCCTTTGCAGATCTAAACGTGCAAATTGCACTGAAGGTTTCCCTCAAGTCTGTAATATTACATATTTCACTTCTGCTGTGGTTCTGCATTGTTTTAGAGAGAACAAGCATGCTGAAAAAAAGCACAAATTGGAGCATCTGCTTTCAGATTCACAGTCATTATAAAATTGCATTTTATCTTGCAGAGACAGTGCTAAGCAAAAGAGTTTACCTGATGAATCAACAACAGAGTTATCCAAAACAGGTATCCTGAATTTTAGTAATTTACATGGTACAGGCTTTACCTAAAGACAGTTTTTCTTACATAAACATTAAAGTTCTCCATACTTATCACTGTACACAAAAGTGAGCTCGGCTGCTCCCAATCACCATACACGCAAGATTATTTGCAGCTTGGGGATGTCCAGATTTATTTACTATATTTTCCATAGGAACTGCTTTTTGCTGCGCAGAAATATTGGCTTTCTTTTGCAATGCTGTTCAAAATTTAGGCAGGGGGAAATTAGCTGTAATTGTTATGGAACACGTAAACATGTTTTCTAAAGCAGGTTCTTCTCTTCAAATCAATGCTGATGTTTGGGGTTTTTGGGGGGGGGACGGAAGTTGGGTGGTGTTGGGGTTTCTAAATTTTGTATAATTTAAAGGCCACAAAACCTGGCTGCTCTCTGCTTCACATCTCACATTTGTGCAAAAGGAATGGCAAATTCTACCATGCATTTCACAGTCATTTTGTACAAGTTGCAGTGATATGGACACAATGTGGTGGGCAGCAGAGAACTGGACAGAATACATTCATCCTAAACCTCTTGCTTATCACATCTAACCATGACCTTTTCCTAAGGCATGCTGCCATTACACACTCCGTTTCACCTGACACTATGAGAAATGCCCATAGAGATACATTAAATTTCTTCTATATATCTGCACTATTGATCAATTTGATAGCTGCATACTGCCTATACTGCCACATTTCCTCCCTGTTCCAGGATTTGCTGCAACATCTACAGCTACAAATGGATGCAATTCAAAACATTTTCATGTTTTTCTGCAAACTCAGAAATGCCTGTGCAAACAGAGGTGGTGGGCAGTACCTGAGGAACTTTAGCCTTCCCACTGTCCCTCTCACATCAGAACTGCAGTTTCTTTTGGCTTCCCAACCCCATGGAGCAGATACAGACAGATGGCTCACTGGATCTTAGCCACAGTTTCCCTGAGCAGGAGAGAAACCATGCAACCCTGCAGCAGCTGGAATGTACGTGCCTGCCTATGCCTACAAACCCACCAGTAGCTTTGCAGATAGAGGAAGCCTTACCCCAGCCTGTGCTCCTGCATCTGATGTCCGTGGCTACTCAACACTTCTCTATCATAATTTCAGGCTACGGACATTGCTACTGTATCACCCATAACTGAACACAGAGAACAGTGAGCCACCCTCCCCCTCCCCTGCCCAGGAGGTCCTCCCAGCCTGGACAGGTATTGCTTTCTGTGCTGGGACAGGGAAGGAGAAGACACTTCAAGAGTAGGCTGGGATTTGGAGGGTTTGTCTCTTCTCTAAAGAAGAGACTGTTTAAATTATTCAACATGTTACAATCCAGAGGCTAACGAGATGACTCCAGCTCTGGGAAAAACATTGCTTCAAAATATAATCATTCTGCGTTCAGCAGAGGGGTATCATCTTCATAAACATGGGTTACCACATAGTGCATGCCTATTTTGTATCAACAATATGAACCACTTGCTAGCAAACATGTTTGAGAAATCAAAATTTCTCCTAGAGACAACAATCTATTTTGGTCTGGAGCAAAAGATATTTCTGACTGCTTACCATGTTTGAAAGAAGTCTCCTTTGCTTTTTTAAGAGGTTGATCAGGAAAAGTAATACATCTTTAAAAGCTTTGGGTTATATTTGCTGTTAGGTGGAGAAGATACTCAGCATGACATGTAGCACCTCCACTGTGTCCTGAAGCAGTTCAGTCAACCTGCATTTTACTCACCCTCCCAGTTAGACTGGCAGTCTGGCAGACTTGGCTGCTGGGGATGCCTAGAACCTTTGGGCAACCGTCCCCTCTGTGGCCATTAACCACACAGAGAGAAGCAAGAGGTAGCAGAGGTACCATGAGGTAAGTCCTCCAGCTCCTCCAGACAGGGATTCACTCCACGCTGATAGAGGTGGTTGCAATGGGGAGGTGTATGGTATCCCAGGCTTGCGGCAGAAGGAGCCTTTGGGATAGCTAAAATTAAATGGATGAATCCCATCTGTAGAGATAAACTGATACATGCCAGGAATGCTGACAGAGTGCAGCAGTGCTCTCCAACTTCCACCAGACAAGCTCCATTGGAAGCAATACATCCAGAGGCTACTACGCAACTAAATTACAGTGAGACAGAACTGAGATTGTAGCTCTAGGCTGAGAAAGTGGGCATATTATTTTTCTCACATCATCAACCTTCTGTCTGAACTCCACACATGCTCCCTGGTCATGGCAAGGAGCTAGGGCTGGACGCCCTGAACTGCTGTGAGACTCCCAAAACTATTTGAAGTGGGGATTCATTTTTTGGAAAATCTCATTCCAAATGTGCCTGCTGAACCTTTCTGAAAATGCTGGACTTAAGATAGAACCCATTCTTCCTAATGCAGCCATCAGTGTTAAGGAAAAAGTACTTACTGGCCTCTTTAATGCATTACTCTGCAGTATTTAGGTTATTTCTTGTACCTAAAAGCTAAGCTATGCTCTTCTGTGTTGATCCCAAAGGAGACTGGACTAGTAGTTTGGAAATGTTCAAACACCTAACTACTGTATGTATGACAGAAGGCTGTCCAACACAAAGGTAGTGGGCATGGGAGAGCTGAGGAAGGAAAAAAAAGGAAAAAAATATGAAAGAGATGACAAAAATGTTTCATTTTCACACTCAGCGTCCCAGCTGCAGCACATCTGCATGGGATTCAGGTTGGATCCCATCTACCCAGATTGGTACCACTCAGCTGTTCAAAGCAGGGCTTGCTGAAGGGTCAAGAGATGCACGGACCTTGCACTCAAGTCCCCCAAAGGTCTTGAAAAAATTCAGCTGAAGTGGACTGAAAGGAAAAATTCAGGTGGACTTAGGTGCTACCAGTAGGGTGGGTGTATTCTGTGGACCCACTGTCACAAATTTTGTGGTGGATTTTTTTCACATCATGGGACAGAAGACAAAGTCCTACACTTACTTGATACGCAGTGACTTTGTGACTATCTTTTTCTCTATAATATATTTTACGTGTTTTAAAGGATGAACAGACAAAAACATTTAAGCTAAAATATTCTTATAGGAGTAACACCTCAAGACAAGATGGCTCTCACTGCACTGTAGATTTATAGGATGATTAAGAAGGATAAAAGCCTTAGCGAACAGCTGTGAAAACTGGGCCTGTGGTCACGTGGACTTCAGGATGCCCAAGAACATCATTAAGATGTTTAGTTACCGTATGCATTATTACCCCCAAACACGCATGAGTCCCCCAGGGGGCTATCTGGGCCACACAGCAAGCTCCAAGGAATGAAACAAAGTGGAGAATTAACATCTGACGACCAGCAAGGCAAATTATTGATAATAAATTGTACTGACAGGATAAATAGTTGCAGCACCTTGGTCCAGGCTTCCCCTAGCGGATACAGGGAGCAATGCAAGACAGTCCTATGATGCTGGGGACAGAGGACACTGTGTTCATGTTAGAGGCTGGGCAATATGTGGGATCTCCAAGTACAGAAAACTTTCCATAAACTGCACAGCCATTTAGCTTGTCCAGTACTGTATCAATAAAAAAAAAACCTTGGTCGGCCTCAAGAGTCCAGATACTTAACAACAGAGTATTAGCAAGCTGCTGTGGATTAGCATGCAATTAACTTTAGGACATCCCAAAGGGTAACCTGTACTGCTGTCCAGGGGAGAGGAATAACTCTGTTATGATAAACCACAAATGCCCTGTAATTACCCAGACACACCACAGCATAGTCATCAGCCTGTAATTAAGTGGTCAGCGGTTATCATGTCATTGAAAGGAAGCCGCAGAATGTTTGTGGAATTTAAAATGTTGCTAAATATTGTTTTAGGGTTCAGATGAGTAAGAGATGGAGGAGGAAACAGAAAGGTAGGTATAAAAAAGAAGTATTCTTCTGCTTATCATTTTTATGTCGCAATCAACGGGTAGGAAACTACTGCTGAATGAGTGAATTGAAGTGAACAGAGAAGCTGAAATTCAGATCTAGACCTTCCCAGAAAAGCCTCAAGTGGTACATTTATTCATCTGCTCACAGGGACACTCCACCTCAGTGAGAGGAGCAAGCATCCAAGACCCACCTGTCAGAAGGATCACTTTCACATGTCAGTGTGATGATCAACACTCCTCTGGCTGCAGCCTGGTGACTTCAGAGTGAATGGGACCAGCTCTCAGAAAAGTAAGAAGCCTCTCGCTCGATAAACCTACACAGCTCTGCTTCCATGATGGTTTAGTTGGTAGCGTTGGAGCCAGTTTGTGTGCCACTGTGGGAACAAGTGATGCTGTTTCCAGCCCAGAGAGCCTGATACAGACACTGCAAGTAGAAACAGTTTATGCTTTTCTGGCTGGAAAGGCTCTCTGAAAGCAATTTCCTTGGAAGGAATGACTGATGGGAAGACCCAGACATCCGATCTACAGGTAGGGCAGGAATCATGCTGCTGAGATCAGTACACGGATCACACCCAGTGATGGTGCGGTGCATGCTCAAGAACAGATGGTGGTTCTCATCTCGGAAATACCCGTGCTCGTCATCTGTTGTTGGAAGGAATCTGTACTGCCTATGCAAGGGAAATGATTGATCAGGATCCAGACCCATGACACTAAACTTTCAATAGCTTTAGTTAGGGAGCCCTGGGAGACATGGCAAGCTGTGAATTCAGGATACACTTTCTTATCAGCATCCACTGCAAGCAGAATTGACCAGATAGCCTGCGACTGCAAGACTCTGATTTCTCAGCTCACGCTCTTCTCTTCCATGTTTCCAGATGACTACACTAAGCACCATGCAACAAGAGTAGCTGTCTTTCTCCCCTTCAAAAAAGGGATTTGATGCCTGAATAACAGACTCCTAGGGGAGCCCAAAGTTGAAGAGAAAGCCTGCTCTCCCAATGGATAGCAGAAAATGCTGCTCTGTGCTTCCAAAGCTGACCAGTAGGAAGATTCCAACTATGCATTAAATTTCAATTTGTAAAGAAACCAAGAATGAAATATGGGGTAAAAATGGAGAACATGCTGGATTACATTGTATATGAACGTCAGCTCTACCCCGGGATGTTTACAGGCAGGCTACAGATTTCAACTTTAATTAGGTCACAAAGTAGAAAATGAAAATATTTCACTAAACAAAAAGATGAATGGTGTGACATTTGTCCTCCAGATCAGTGACAATTATTTTGGGAGATGAATAAATAGCAAAGTCAAGATGAAATTTCAGATTCCACAGAAAAGAGACAAGAATAAACATAAAACTTCATCCCAAATTTCTAAATTGTTCCATAAATCACAAGTGGAAAGAATCCAAATGTGCAGATTTAGGCAAGGTATAAACGTTCCTGCTCACGATGTTTAACCTTTGGTATCTTGGCCCCACAAGGAGTGAAATAGCTGCCAACATGTTTTACAAAACCTTTACAACCAGCCAGCCTGGCAATTTATTAGTAAACTTCCAGACGGGTTTTACAAAGACCTGAAAAATTTCATGTAGAAGAGAGAAGATAGAGCTAGGTCTTGATCTGATGTAGAACAGGCAGCTATGAAATACAGGTGCCAGCACAGCTTTAAAAAAAAAGTTTCTTAACGGAAGAATGATTTTGGACATGCTTCTGTCTTCTGGAAAGAGCTGCAAGACATAGTTATGATTATGAAGCTGGACCCAGGAGACAGCTGTTAATTGGGTGAGTCTCCAGTACCCACCAGAAGCTCTCATATTAGAAAGACTTCCTGACTCTTTTGTGATATTGCTGGACCCATGTGTGCCAGCAGAGATGAAGATCTGACTGCAAAGGCAATGGTCCCTGGGTACTAATACTATGGACTCATTCAGGCTGTGGATAAACAGCTTGATGTGCTCTGTTCTCATTAGTGCATGGAGAGACAGTCAGAGACAGCTGTGATCTGTGACTCTGCAGGTACCCGTACCAGGGCTCTGGGAGAGATATCTGACAGCTAATCCTATGATCATCACCCTCAACACCTCTGGAGGATGAGACACTGCATCCTGATGGCAGCACTGGACTTCAATTAGCTAAATGCTCAGCCTTTGGTGCTGAACCCTCTGCAGTGACTATGAAGGGAGCCTTCATGAATTTGGATTCAAACCTCTAACACATCTAAAAGTCCAGTGAAAAAATAATGAGGATCTGGCTGCGCTATTGCCGCAAAGAGTGGGGCAGGGAGAACAGGGGTCAGAAGACAAGTTCATGACGTGGACTCAGACTGCCATTATGGCTGGGTACTCCTTGCCTGCACATTGCATTCCCTGTGGCCAGGGTTAGGGAAGATTCCTGCTGTAGGTCCCATTTTGGAGTTAGGATGTCCCAGTTCTCTGGTTTCATCAGAGTTACATCATAACTGCAAGATCTAATTCCTGAAACTAGCAGACAATATGACTTTACCATCACACGTACAATGCAGTATATATATTAATTATATCTGCAACCATAATTATATGGAGACATAGAAATATGAAGACCTTGATGTGAAAAATATTTTAGTAAGATGATTTAATGACTCATCACCCATGGAAATTATTCTCTATCTTCTCATCTAGCAGGACATTCTTCTGTTTTATATAGCAATTGCAGACATTCACTGTGCCCTCTGTTCACTGCCATTAATTCTCCTTAAGACTAAATTAAAACTGCTTCAAATGTTTCTTTAATGTCCCTCAATTATATTGTACAGCCTCTATAAGGCTTTCCTCTTACAGGTTAGTAAAAGCCTAGAAAACATGATCCTCTAACCTTGATCCATCAGCCAATTCCTTATGAGTGGATGGAGGAGCATGCACAGAGACCAACAGAGATCAGTGACATTTCATAGACAAAAGGGATCTAAACAGGTTTAAGTCAGCACATCTTAGGTCAGAACATCTTTTTCTTCTCAGAGATGTACCTTTCAACTATTTTAATCTCAGTGAACATGCAGTTGTTTGCTCTGACATCTCTCCTTCCTTCCTTCTTCTGGTAGATTTTCTGTTTCGATGAATGTGGGAAAGCCATCTGTCATACTGTCCTAAAACTGATCTGTGATATACAGGATGAAGCTTTGGAGTTTCCCTGTGAGACTCTGCCAATACTTACTGGATGTGGGATTAGTATGTGTCAGTGTCCCAAAGGCCCTCATCTGTGTTGCTGCCACTTAGCAGGTTATTGTCCATTTGCTGACCGATGGTAACCAGCTATCTACACATACCTAGCCACTGCTGTGCAAAATAAATGTGCTGCCTTAGATCTCCCTACAGTATGAGCCTTGCTAGTAAGCAGGCCATCAGGGTGGCTTAGACTAATTCAGGCTTAGCGTAAAGGCAGGCTTAGAGAGCTGGCACAGTCAGGTACCACAGAAGTGGCACCATTCTAGGCCAGAGCAATGTTCTCTGTTTGCACTATGCATCCATTTTCTCAGATATGTAGCTGTTTCAGCATGCTTCGCTTTTTTTCTACAGTATCTCAACACATTTCCCATTACATTTGCATTACAATGCAAGCAAAATAAAATGTAAACTCCTTATAAGCAGATAGGAAACAACCGCTGAGATACTTGCTTGAATTCTGCTGTTGCAAATTCCTACCAAAAGCAAATGCTATTCATCCAAATAAGGGCTGAGCCGGGGCAGACTGGGAGGTCTCCGAGCTAGCCCAATAATACAATTCCTAGTGAGTTCCTCTGTACCAATCTATTAGAAAATAGCAACAGTGTGAGAATGGCATAGAAAAACCCTCTGTCTTTAACATTTTGCCTTCATTTTCAAGCAGTAGGGTGCATACCCAGAATGTCTGGCAGCTGGCACTTGGTCATATGGTTGTAACAGCAACATAAAGAAACATCACATGTGAGAAAATCTATCTGAATACATCTGATTTTCATCTTCATAATTGCAGTGGTCCAGGGGGTATTTTGGACAGAGAAAGCGAAACCTCCAGAGCTACCTGTCAAATAGACAAGGATAGCCTGAACTCCTACAAAACATGGGGAGTTTTACCCAAGCAAAATTTGGATACAGGTTTAAACCGGTGAGAGAGGAAGCTGCTCCCAGGAGGAAGATACACAACATCTGGCATGATGCTGGGATGCTGCACCATCTCCACCTCTGGCCCAAATTCAGCAAAGTATCTTTTCAGAACAGCATCTTAAATTTAGTTTGCTCTGCAGAGAATCTTGCTCAGCCCTGGGATATACCTACTGAAAGTCATATTGTAATATTTAATATTTATGTTAAAGAATCTGAAGGCTCCAATCTAGGCCTGAAAACCTAAAATACCCCAAATGCATTTAAACAACAGCAGTGTAGGTGTCATTATTTACTATTTAAGTATCTGTCAAGTGCTGGCAATGTTCTCAAAACATAAATCAGGACAGAGATATTTTATTTACAGTGGAAATGCCTGAACCTCATTTAATCTGTTTCAGCTTTTGACCTGTCAGAATCCATATGGGATGAAGCACTGAATGAATTATAGAGCAACAGCAACTTTACTGTGCCCTAATTATCAATTAAAGTAGAAAGTACGCATTTGCACAGTCCAGACTCAAGAGAACTGCCTTTCATACTCAGAACAGCAAGTTCAGTGCATACTTTTCTGCAGTGGTGCTGCTATGTATATTACCCAGCTGTGACCTGAGAGTGAAAACAGCTATAAACACATATGAATCATCGTCTTAGATTATTTTTATCCAAGTTCAGACAGGTAACCTGGATTGTTAAACTGTTTTTACCTTACTGTCCTGTGGTTAAAGCAGAATTGAGGTAAGGAAATGTACATGTGTTGGTTTTAAAGTTGGTTAAAGTTAAATCTCATTCCCATAAAAAGCTGGATTCTGCAGGCTAGGGAAAAAAAACATGTGCTGTTTACGCTTGCCATTAATGTTCTGAAAAGGCATTTTCCTGACATAAAACTCATTTTCACATGTTTTGCTTTTGCAGCATGGTAGCAATAATAATAATAGCTGGACACCACCTCATGAAAGATGTGACAAACCAGCTTCATCAGGTGAGCATCCCACTGCAGCCCTGGTCCCTGACACCACGGCTTAAAAGTGGAAAGGAAATCCTTTTGCATCAGGTTAAAGATCAAAACAGAATATTTCGTTTTGTCATTTTAAAAAGAGCTGACTTGGATGTTTTAGTCTGAAAGAATAAATCAATGGACGTTTCAACTTTGGAAGCCAATTTGGAACAAAAGGCAATGTAACAACGTCAAGCTGTCCCAAGGGCCTTACAAAACCCATTTGCATCTTGTCTGTATACTCTTAGAAGGCAGTCTAACACGAGCACTTGCCAGCTATCAGCACGTGCTAATGAGACTCCTGCTATTGCCAGTTCAGGATGAGGACCGCAGGATTTCACACAAAGTGGTGGGAGAGGTAGTACTGGCAATCAAGGAGTCATCATGGAGAGGCATTTCTCCTCTGGTTGCCATTAATTAAAGCCTCTCTTACGGCTCTTTTTAAAAAGTGTCTTTTTGAAACCACCATTTGCGGTGGTCCAAACGGCCAGGGTGGAGGCAGGGTGTGTCACACAGATGGTCACTGTGGCCGATGTCCTGTGCTGTAACTCTGCTTCCTTTCAAGCCAGTCCTTACCCAGACCATGATCCCACTGATGCTGGGACATTGTCTGAATACAGACCCAGAAAAATTATCTGCCTTGAACAGGACAAGCTAAAGATGTCTATAAGCGAGGCACCTCTGGAGACCTAGAGCCTGGAGGAACTGGAAACTAGAAACTGGGAAGCACTAAGTGCAAGGGCTCTAGGGTACTTACACACACTGAATATGAGGTTAAAGGATTGGTCACTGTAGTTAGGCACAACCCCATATGCAAGGCTGTCCAACCCCTCAGGAGAGACAGCAACATCCCTGTGTCAGGAAGAACATAGTCAGAGATGTCCAGTCAGCAGATTTAGCCTGTAACCTGCATGGCACTGAGGCGTGAGAAGCCCTGAGACAGTGGCAGCCACCAGCACGACTGCTGGGGCTCAGGCGTGCATGTGCGCCCTGTCCAGTCCTCTGGGCGTGCTCCAGGATCTGACTTCACACCAGCCTCCAACCATCTCACCTGAACAGCAGCTGATGCTCGGTTTTGCTTTTGGAAACAGAAACGCAACCTCACCTTGCAGGAATTCTCATTACAGCCCTCGCTGTGATTTGCTCAGTTGGTACAGAGACACTCACACACCCCTTCACAAGAGTCATGGGAAAAATGTACATCTCTTGCACTGCACAACATAGTCCACCTTGAGCCAGCAATGCAAGCAGATACAGCTTATCACACAGACTGTTCTCACACAGCACACCACATAACCTTGTGCCTTATTTGCATTGTGCATGAAAAGAGCAAGCAACATTAAGTTCAATCAGAAATGAAAGCAGAACCCATTCTAACAAATGGGGAGATAACAAGAGCCCCAATTCTCCTCTTGGACACGATCACAGCTCCTCTTATGGCCAAGCAGAGCTGGGAGCGCACAAGACAGGAAGAGGGCTCTTGGAGAACAGAAGAACCTGCTTTAAGGACATGACACAGAGCTACAACAACCAGGGAGAGAGTGAAGTAGAAAGAGACATACTGGAGAAGCTGACCATTGCGAAATGCTGACATCGGTCTCCTGTGAATTCGATCGGACACCTACCGGAAGAAAGAAAACCAGAAAGGGAGAAACAAGATAGCAAAATAACACCCAAACACACCAAACTGAGGCCCCTTCTGATCCCTTCCACGACTCCTGTCCGTCTGCTCTCAGCCTTCACCCTTACCTGCATCCCTAAGCCCTAGCCCCAAGCTGACACCAAGAGCAATCCCTGACTAGACCACTCTACATCCACCGCTGTGCCCAGGAGGTTTTAAGTAGTGTGGTGCATTTTTTGTCTTCAAACATACTTTGCTTAGGATCTGGCATGTACAATCGCAAAGGCAGTTTCTCCAAACATCTCTGTCCGAAGAATCCATTTGGACATCTGGAGGGGAAAAGGGGAGAAATCACAGAACATGTCTGGCACCATTCTTGAGGCTAAGGTCAGAAATAAAAAGTGCATTGTGATGAATGGAAAAAATAAAGGCTTTACGCGCGTATTTACTCTTCACTTTGCTTTAACCAGGCACCTGCAACGTCAGCATTCCAGCTCTATTTTTGGCCTGAGTCTTCGAACAGCCAACCAAACCCCTCCTTTCCTCCTCTGCCTGCCTCCTTCCTTCTCACCTGCTAGAAGCACCAGCTGGCAGGAAGATCGAGATGGGCTGGATGCTACTTTCCGAGACTCCCCTTGGAGCTGCTATCTAGACAAGACTGGCAGGAGGCACCACAGAGCAGTGAGCAGCTGCTCAGGCAACAGCAAGCATTGTGTACGGCAAGCATATTCCTGTTATTACCCCAGAAGTACCCACAGGACATTCCAGGGAAAAGGGTTATGTTGCGGTTAGAGAGAACGCATGTGCAGAGTCTCTGTGTTACCAGAGGGAAAAGGACAGAGAAGAAAGCTGAACCGAACAGGTCTCACATGCTGCCCAAGCTTTTAGGGACTTTTAAGTTATCCCTAGCTTTCTTGAAGTCCCAGCTCTTACCTGTCCGTCCTATAACTTCCTCCCTCCCCAAATGACTTCTCTCACTTCTGAGCTTAAGAGAGTTTTATAGCTAGCATCTTAACATCTGCTTTCCAACTTTCCGGGGTAAGTGGGGCTGTAGGCTCTGCGCCTCATACATATCAGACCTTCCTCGCTCTCAGATGCCACCCACAAGATCACACTGTCCCTCAGCATTTGGCAGGCCCCAGCTGGTCACCGAAGAAGGGACTGAAAGACACCTCAGCAAAAAGGACGTGGACCAGAGGCCCGAGCCTGAGGTCAATGGCTTAGCTCCCTGACGGTCCACTGCGAAGGACAGCAAGCAGCCAGAGCAATCTTGGCACAGTATCAGATGGCTGGTCCCAACCTGCACATATGGTGTGGTGGAGTCGGGCAGGTCCAGATCCAGGTCCCATGTGCTCACTGCCAGCCCCGCATGGGCAGTGCAGATCTGACCCTTTCATGCCTCTCGAAAGTATGCTAACTCCTGTTCCCAGTCTGCAGACATAGCACAGGGGATGGGAAAGGGGTGGCTTTGATGTTTAATATGACCAAAGCTTTGTAGTTCCAAAGCTTGTTGGCAGTTTAGTTCTGTACTGTTGCTCAAGGGCTATGGCAGCATTTGGTGCTCTTGACAGATTTATGTTTAGATGGCATGTTACAGATATGCAACTCCAGTGGCAATAAAAAAAGAAGTCAAGAAGAGAGATTAATTCCTGTTTCTCTCTACTTGCTTAAGGGAACACAGTTTTTTTCAGCAACTATTTAGTTCCCCTGGGGGGAAGAGGTAGAAATTAGAGAAGTCTTCCCTATTCATTATGCCCAGAAAACATTGGGTTTTAATTGTTCTCCCTCATTATGGACATAGACTGATTTGGACCAGCAGGTGGGAATCATGACATATGAGGGAGTGCTAGGGGCTCTCAGCAGCTGCACCAGCTGTACAGACCATGGGGACACCAGACCATCTGTCAGGCCTGCAAGGATATAGACTTCTCCGAGTTGAAAGTTGGAAGTCTCCAAATGGGAGAGGTGAGAGTCAACTGAGGTCTGGGGAAGGACTTTAGGAGGCACCAGGTGGCTGAGCACAAGGCCGGACAAGGTACAAAAATCTCCTGACAGACATGGCTGGTGCCATTCCCCAGTGCATAGACGTCTAATCCCTGCCTGGAGACCTGCAGTAACACTCCTGGGGGGAAGGCTGAGGCATTTGCTGACACATTGATACACCTCCTAAGGGAGGCCATCCACCTGTGGGACAACCTGCTGGTACTCCAGAGGTAGCCTGAGCCTCAGTGCTGGATGCTGGTTGCCTACAGGGGACCTGCAGATACACCTCTGAATCCAGCATGATTCGAAGAGAAGATATAGCCAATAAAAGGCTGCATAATCTCTGCATCCCATCTACTGCCCTTGTCCACCTCAACATCTCCACAGCTCCAAACCTGTCCATCTTTCCTCTAAAGAATGCATTTCCCAGTTCTCCAAGGCAGGGTGACCCATGTCCAGGGGACAGTTCACCTGCTGTCCCTCTCACAGAAGAAAGCTTTGGAAGGCTTTGCATGACTAAGGTGGCTTTGGTGCGTGATTTCTTGCTGGTTTTCACTGCAGTTTTGTTAGGTCTGCACTGAGGAAAAAAGCTTGTGTACCCTCACTGCCCATGACCAAACTTATTTCTCTGCTACAGAGCATCTGGTTTTTGGGACATAACACCTCCATGTGGGAGTGTGCTGGGCTATTTGTGCACCCCAAACTGCTCGGGGTGAACTTCAGGGCATGGCTCTGCATGAGGCTTCACTGAACTCCCTCATCATACACTTAAGTTTCTCAATGTCCAAGTCACTTTTGAACCTGGAAATTTGATTCCATGGTCAGGCAAATATCTTTGAAAAACTCATCCTCCTTTCTCATTCTTCGACGTTCATCTTGAAGCACAGGAGAGGGAGACATACCAGTGACATAATTTCAATACCAGGGAGCCCAGACAGGTCCCAAGGAAAGCCCAGCCCAAAGGGTTATCATCAGACATGCGGCCTGTTGACCTTCCCCGTAACGAAGCAGAGGAAGCCGGTGCTGGGAAGTGGATTGAAGAAGATGCCCTGTTGGCAATCAAAGAGCACAAACCTGAGGCAGCTGTGTGATGCAGAATCACAAGGACAGCCTTCAGGAAGAATGACTTTGGAGAAAACATTAAGAGATTGCACTGGGGTTTGAACAAGGCATCCAAAAAATCCTTTTTGAAGTTTATTCTTCACCACTGATAGAGTCATGAATTTATTCACAGAGTCTTCAAGGGTATCCAGTGTAGCTTGCAACGTGCTGCCCATTTGTCTGGGATCTGCGATTTCATGTGTGTTGTGAGCACACCAAAGGGTCTCAAGGGTGCTGCTGAATGAAGCAAATGTCCTACCCAACCCAAAAAAGGGCACTTCATCTGAAAGGAGCTAAAACTGTCTCAGGGGCACATCCGCAAGACGTCAGCCAAGGCTGGAACTTCAGTGTGACTGAAGCTGCATGCCATTAAGGAAAGACTGAAAATTACATGAAAACTGGTGGAAGGAAATAAAAACCCAGAAAAAGAATTGTTGAGAAGTGAAAATGCAAAACAGAAAAGTGTCAAAGAAGCTTTGATGTCATGACAGCTACCATACAGCTCATCTTCAGATCTCTCTAGTCAGCCTAGGGTGGGTGGGGAGAAGAGCTTTCTACACAGAAGGCAGTAGATAACTGTCTTCTCTCTGTCTAGGACAGCTCAGGCTTTTCATCTTTAGTTACTAGTGAATCAGCACTGGGAAAAGTGACAGAAAAGAAGCCTTCATGAACATGAGCATCTTCTGTTCATCTCCCAAGCTAGCATACAAGCTGCCAAGACACATGTGCCACTCTGGCATCCCTGGGTCTCAATTCCTCATAAGCAAGGCTGCTGGCAGCAACAGTGACCAGGAGACCTTTGAAAGCATGCAGTGCTTGTGGTTCCTTTTTCTTCAGCTGTCTCATACTTCTAGTCTGGTGAAGATGATTTGTTATTTATTACTATGGATCCAGATGTGACTTCTAGGAAAGAAATTTCCAGTGTGCATGGCACATGAGTGTAGCAGTCTGGACAGTAAAAGCAATGGAAAGCACCCTGTCTGCATGCAGAATCTGCTGCCTGTGGCAAGGGCTTCTGGGCAGCTCTTCTTCAGTGGACAAGCATATGGCGTGAGTGATAAACCTGAAAGTTAGGGCTCATTTAGGTTGAGAGCTATCAGATGGTCTTTGATCATGGCATCCTTCTTCCTGTACATTTGACCCTGATCAAGAGGTTTTGGCTGGCTATCCCAGCAAAATGGAGTCCCTTCTCCTTTTGAAAGCTCTTGCAGGGACTACATAGATGGTGGACTATTCTCGGACTTCCTGGTCATGGAGGCCCAACATGAATCTCCTCAAACACCAAGGGAAGCGGACAAAGCTGTGTCTGTAGGAAGGGTCCTGGGGAAGTACAAAGCTGCACCAACCTCTTGCAGACCGCACCTTGTCCCCTCTCTAGCCTGTGTGGAGAACACCCAAGACTGCCCTTGCTTAACTCCATCCCTCTGTGCCTAACCAGGTGAATGAGAATTAAAAAAGAAATTGCCAAAAACTGACTACTTGCAAATGCCATCAATAAAACTGGTCAGGGATTTTTCTGTCCGGATCCTATTGTTGATGGAAAATGTCCAATTCTTTTTTCAATTTTGACTGATTCCTTAAGACTTTTTTTTACCCCATTTTGAAAACATCCAGAAGTTCTGCTGTTGGGTTCAAGATGAATTGCAGTTAAATATTTACATGGTAAAAAAAATGCAGTAAGATGATCAGTCAAATAAAGCATCTCAGAAAAGTACAAACAAAAATGGCTTGAATGACCCATTCCTATGTTGTTTGCAGGGCATTTATTTCTGAAAACTGAAAAACTTTGACCTTTTGCGCTGTATCAGGGCAGAGCAATAATTACTGTTAATTATTATTAGTTACTCTTAAATAATAACATCATTATCATAATGTTCCTGCTGGAAGCAAAACTTTTTCTGCCCATCTGTTGATCTAAATCTTGCAAGGGTTGGCATATTTCCTTTGCCCCCCCAGATCTTAATTAAAATTCCTAATTCCTAAACTAAAATTAGAATGCCAAATTCGGTAGCTCTCATAATGCAATCCATTTTACAGAAGAATGTGAACGAGCAGGTGCTTCAAAATAACGGGATAAGGAGAAACTGTAGCAGAAGGACACAATGCACTGATATAAGCTAATGGAGTAATGTTTCAAGCATGTTGCTTATTTGTACGAAGGGCTGAAAAAGAAGACAGTTCTGTCATTGTCCCCTGACCAGTCCCAGATGGTCAGGCTCTGGAAAGCCACAAAAGGCTGGACTCCATAAAATCACTGATGGGAAAAAAAGAAACCAACCAGAATAAATGCAGAGGCCTTATCCAGAGCATCTAATCAAGGCATGTTTGCTGTACAGTAGAGTCCAAACCAGAGGGCCACCTACTTCTGGGCTCGGTGAAGACAACAGTGCACCTCCAACTGAGCTGTGGGAGCGCAGCAGGATCTGCGCTGTTGTCTTCACTGAGCCTCACTGTTTCAGGATCAGCTTCCACACTCGGATAGTTCTTAAGGGTCTGGTACATTT
This sequence comes from Dromas ardeola, assembly GCA_013398915.1. NCBI lineage: Eukaryota > Metazoa > Chordata > Aves > Charadriiformes > Dromadidae > Dromas > Dromas ardeola. The sequence continues at coordinate 126,486 of VYZM01012900.1, read as the reverse complement.
ATACGTGCATTAAAAAGGACACATTGAACAGGATGCATAAACGGGCCACTTGAACCCAAAAAGGTACCTAATCTCATCACCCAAGATAAACAGCATGCAAAATCCAATGAATGAGTCCAGGCTGGCTCAGGAGATTTGGAAGAGGACGTGGAGATTTTCACCCCAAGCTCAACACTGTGTGCTCTTCATTTCCAAGGACCTCCCCACAGAAATGCTGATATATCCATGGCAAAGTGACATACTTGTGGTTGTGCAATGTGCAACTTGTGCTGACCAAATCAGTAGAGTCACTGAGGGGGACGGATAGCTCCTGACACCACAGGAGAGCTAAGCAAGTTGTGTAGCAAGGAGGACCACGGCCGTACGAGATCAGCCTGATGCTCAGGACTTTGAATTGTGCTGTGAAAAAGCACAGGGGAGCTGGCAATGGGGCTATCCCTTCAGAATGATCTTTAAAAGAACCTGGGAAAATCTGCATGTGGAAAATCAAACTAATATACATGGAGGACATAAGCAAATGGGCTTCTAGAAAGTGAATATGTAATTTTGTAATTTGGTGATTTGCATACATCAGCTAGTTTAAAAATAAATTGATCTTTTCTCTTTTGCTTTGTTTTGTTTTTTATTCTCTCCTTGACTTTCACTTTTTGTCCAACGTCCTCCAGGCCTCTGACCTCACTCTCACGTAATGCAATGCAGTCAGCCCAAACCCAGAGAGTCTGTTTATCTGCCAGCATTTGTAAATCCTTTAGCATAACTCTTGCAAGCACAACCAGTGCAACATGATGGGGGAGTGTTGCTCTATAAAGCTCCTTAAGTCTTCTCATCCCAGGGTCCTCGCCCAGGTCCTGGCCCAGGGTACCCGCCACTTTGATTACATCAACCACACAAAAGAGTCATGAAGCGCGTTTAAGAAGGGAGAGAAGGGCTGCGCAGTGATAAGATTTGGCTTTGTTTCCTTCTTTCCTGGGAAGACCCCAACTGTAGATAATGTGTGCCAGGACCTAACTAGGAAAAAGGGCATTTCTGCTGTGATACACAGGCTAGCACAATCCCGTGGGGCATGGCACCCAGCAATAGAAGATTAGAGCAGCCTCAAACTGCTCTAAGTTATATGAAGAACCCAATGGTCTCCAGGACAGAGGCAGACCCAAGGTCAGAGGCTGCTAGCCATCCCAAGCGCTACGTTCAGCTGGACACAACAAACCAGTCACCATTCTTCTGTGTCCCAGCCCAGCTCAAGGTCTTGAGGCTTGCTCGCATGCATCCCTTTGGCAGGCACTGGAATTTGCTCTAATCAAACTCATCACTTCCCTACAGTTATGGTGAGAAAACAGTCCAACCCATAAGGCCTCTCCGAGCAAAATGGTCTGGAGAAGGGTCGAGAAATTATTCCTGTCAACAAGAGCCTGGGGCTTTTTAATTTACTAAGGCTGTTGAGTCAATTCTGTATGTGTGTGGCTCAATCATTTCCTGGGTTTATGCCGAAAATTTGCAGAATATGTGAGGCAGGTCTTCCAGGTGGTCTGTTTGAGAGTCAGGATAACAGCACAAATTATATCATGTTCAGATTTCCTTTGACACTATCATGTGTAGAATTTACTTCAAATAAGGACATAATTATACAAGTACAAAATTGAAAAAAGGCACAACTTCTGGAACAGCTCCAAGTCCATTCTGGGTTCTTCCCTGATGAAGAAAACGCATCATCTAAGTTGAGCTGAAGTGTATTGAAAAGGATGGAGGAGGTATGTTTACAGGCAAACAGTTTGTTTCCCAGAATTTATAAGACCAGGAGGAACACACTTCTGGGAAGCCTGTAAAAAAATAATAATAAAAGGCCGGCAGCCAATCTGTAACAAATCAACCATAAGCCTCTTCAGGAGAAGAAATCATTTGAGAACCCAGCTACTCTTTTTGCTCCTGAATGCCAGGGGTAACATCTACAGGAAGGATCTCCTATGCTTGTGGACAGCTGAAAACAATGAAGTCCACTCCAGGAAGCTGATTACAGGATGGTGGCAGGTAGTGCAGTAGTAGAACACTCTATAATCCTGTTCTCTGATAGCTGGTATTGGAAGGGCCAGTAATATCACATGGATGCCAGGGTGCTAGAGTCTCCTTAGCACTTCGTGAAGGAGGACTGCAAGCTGGCACACAGTGCCAAAAGACTCCTCAAGGCCTGCTGACTCTAATCGAAACAGCAAAGTGGGAAGAGCGTACAGAGACATGCATTGTTGCTGGCTCAAGATGCTCACATGGCTCTCGTTTGATCTCCAAGGCATTTGAAGAGGTTGTGTGCAGAAGGACCTATTGATCTCCTCCATGCTTATGTCTCAGAGGCTGGAGGAACAAGGCTGGATCCCATGTTAGGGAGTTCAGAAATGAAGGTCAAAGCCTGCATCTTTGCCTCCTCTAGTTTCTCCTTTGAATCTGCACCAATGTATCTTTCACAAACCACAGCAACACGCCTCCTGCCCTGGTGCAACGAGGAAGCTGTGAAACATTTCAGCATTTTGCTAGTTTGCAGGCAGGCAAATGTGAAGTCCGTTTATCCACCATCAGTCTTGGGACTGCCGTTTTATGGGAAATACTATGTTTAGTTCAAATGCTTTTCCATTCCTCAGGAACTAACTATTGCCTTCTGGAGTCCAGAAACTCAGAAATTATACCACCTCAAAAGCCAGGATTTCTTATCTTCAGTCTATGATTTAATGATAAAAACAAGGAGAATGAACATCAAGATATCTCCTCAAGTACTAAGATCAGAAATTAATGTTCTGTGTGGAAGTCACTTGGGTCCCCTGGGCTCCTGTTAACACACAACAGTCTTTTCTGGCAGATGAATAGTGACAGTACAGACCTTCAAAGCACCTCCTTTTGGTTAACACTTTGCTGCCCTTCCATACTCATCCATTCAGTTCCCATCTGGTTTTAGCAATTGGTATCTTGGGACTCACCAGAAAAGGAAATCATTTTACCATCTGCAAGTAAGGAATTAAGGCTTTCAAACGATATGAAATAATTAGGTCTGTTTCGTATGGCACGTAAAATGTTAATGGAATCCATCACTGAGCTTTCCCTCTGTTCATCAGATATCACAGCAGCCTGGTTTGAAGGTAGACTGTTTCTTCGCAAGGCTGGAATCACTTTCGTTAAAACAGACTATCTGCTGAAGACACTTGATAACCACTACGTGTATCCTTCATTAGGAAAAACAAAGCCTTACCATTAGAGCTGCGTATGGCAGGAGGTCAGGTAACTCTTGCTGTAATTAGAAATTGATCTGATTTGAAAAGTCTGGATCTGGATCCAAGTCCTTCCCAAAAGAAAAAGCCTTGAGATCTGTGCTTTTAGTACCACCACATTGCTTACAGATACAGATTTTGATTCATATGCTCCCCCAGGCTTCAAGGGTTGAGCCCTCTCCAGAATGGAAAGACTAGAACTGCTGGGGCTTCCTGGGGCTACAACCACACCAGAATAGCAGCTGTAACTTTGATTCATCATATGGAGCTTCCCCCATGTTTTCTATGGGGAACACTGGCCAGATGAACTTACAGGACCACCAGGAAGCCAATGGCAGACACAACTACCCTAAAGCACAGGTCTGTGGTGTACAAGGGCTGCTTTCACTTCATACTATGGGAAATGTGGAGGACCATAGCATCTGGTTTCTGTCCTATCCATCTCTTTTCATGTGTGAAGAAGCAAGTCTGGGAGAACTGGAAGATACTGTTCATCCTATGGCCTCACCACAGCTGATCCGGCATTGGAAAGTGCGAGTGCAGCAGCTCAGCAGAATACATTTTCACATGGTCTTTCCCACTGCTCCCTGCCGAAACAAAGGAGTACAGGCAAAAGGAAGGAGTTGTGCTAAGCATAATCCAGCTCTCTGCCCTTCCATGAGTGGTGATGGTTCTGTTCAGATGCGCCCTTCAAGGCCTGAGGAGTGGAGCTGTCTAGTGCGCATCATACCATGCAGTGGGAGTGGTACAAAGTCAACATTCACAGATGTAAATACCTTTGGCTGTGCATCTCCACAGAGAGGTCTCTGGGCCACGCCGGGAGAAAATTGTCGGCTCTGGGCTTCTCCAAGCTGGGCACAGTGGCACCTGGATCCCCAGGTTTGCTCAGAAGCCAACTGCACCGGCTCAGCAAATGCACACCCAGGGCACTGCCTCATGCTCAACCCGCAGGAGTCCAGAGGCAGGTGCTTTGGGTACCTACATCTCCAGCACTGGCAATCAGACTCCACTTTTCATTCGCAGTCCCCATTAGGCTTGGAGGGTAAGCTGTGAGATGCTACTGGGCTTGCTGGCTGCGACAGGTTTGAGCCAGAGGTGAAAAGGTCTCACATCCCATTCCACATCCCTTGGACTATGCAGCCCCACTTTAACCTCTCCAAGAAATTCCATTTTAAGGGTAACTTAGTATGTTTCCCTGGGGGTTTTTGCAGGTTTTAACACTTGAAGGGGAGAAATAAACAGCCCACAGCCTGCCACAAAGTGGCAGAGAGTGGTGAAAAGGTGTGTGCTAAATCCGCCTCTGGGCCCATGAGGTGCAGGGAGGAGAGGTAAAAGGTCGGTCTCAGCAAGGCACCCCCTCCAGTCACGGAGAAGGGAGGTGGCTGTGCACTGGGGACAGACCACCTGCTCAGAGGGGATGACGTGTCAGCAGGGGATGCAGAGCTTTGACTTAGCTCAGGGAGAGTAAAAGGGCCCCAACCTCCCCTGAAGCTGCAGAGGAGAAAGGGAAGAAAGGGAAAGGAAACAGCCAGGAAAAACATATTCTCAGAGGAAGAGTCAGGACAAGTGAATAGTGGCACCCACACAAAAAAGAAAATATGAACCCTTCTCCCCCACCCCTGTAGTCTCCCTTTCTGAACCTGCCCAGCTCAAACTGCAACTGCCAGGAGAATTTCAGTGCCACCCCTCCTCCAGCAGTTGCACAGAGGTCTCCTCTCCGCTAGCCAAGTAATTTCCATATTGACACAAGAACTACACTCACTTACTTGCAAGACAGCTGATTAATCCCCTCGATGTAGTAGCATACCCCACCATTGACACAATAGGACTTGGCTGTTTCGTTGCATTTTCTAGCATGCCCGGACCAGGAGGAGAGAGTTGTGGTTACTGCAGAGAAAAAAAACACATACACAAAAAGGATATATTGTTATTTCCTTTGTTGGGCAATTCTGTTTTCTTAGATGATTTTCAACTATTTAATTTGTCAAGGTAAAATCCCCAGAGCTACAAACCTCAGCCTGTGCCTAATAGACCCACCTTCACCTCTCCAGGTCCTGGGGCTGCGACTTGACCTTTCCCAGCAAAAGTGGCCAAGTGAGTGAGGATCTGAGGACACGCCTTCCTCTAAGCAGCCAGCATGTCAGGATAAAATCATATTTTTGGCAAGCTGTAGGGAAATGTGCTCCTTTCCCACCTCTCCTTGCCCTCCCCTCATACATGCATGCAACCCTGCATCAGTAGGCAGGCGGGAGGTTAGGAAGAACATGTGCTGCAGAGTCACAGAGTCACGGTGGCATGCTGCTGAGGCCTGATTTGCATCATGATACTGGACCAAGATCCGCAGAGGACATTTCATTGCTCCACATCTCTGGGAGGAAATGAGTTTTCAGAGCCAGAAGCAAGCGCCCTCATTGTCCCCGGAACAGTTCCAGCGCAAGCAAGAACAGCTCCATCTCTCCTTCCCCATTTCTGACCATTTCTTTCTCATGCCCCAGTGGGGCTGCCTCAAGAGACCAAGCACAAGTTCAGCTGTAGAAGTCAGTCAGACCTAGTCTGTGCTAAGAGGGAGGCAGCCAGCATGACTTGAGTTTTGTGGGGTACAGATGCTTTTCCAAATCCAAATCTCTTTCTGGAGAAAAGCTTTCCAGCCACGTAAGGTATAAAAACAAAACCGACAGTACTCTGCAGAATTTCACTGCAATTCCTGTCTCTGAATGACTCAAACTTACAGCCCAAAACTGAGAGTCTCCACAGGCAAGACAAAGGCTTCTAGGAAGGGAAAAACCTTTTGTTAGAGCAACTGATAAAAGTTACAAAAGCAGACCAGCTTTGGGGAATGCAGACCCATCTTCACCAAACTGAAAGAAGGGCTGGGCACTCAAAAGCATCTGTTTTTTCCAACTGAATACTTAATCTAGTTAAAGATATTCCCCCTTCCTGGACTACCCAGCTTGCTTATACCCTAACACAGCTACATCTCCAGCAGTGTGGCTGCTACCTACTTTCCAGTGCCCTTTATGTTGTACTCAGCGTTTCTGAGGGCATACCCTCCTCCATCCTGTTCTCCCAAGCATGAACGAACTTCATGGAGACGTTAGGGACTTCAGACCAGCCACTGAAGACTGAATACCTCATTGACACAGGATTTGAGGAAGAAGGCTGGAGCCAGAGCCCCAGGCGGGAGCTAGTCAGAACCATGGGAGAAGTAACAAGGCATGCCAGAGCCTGCCCCGGAGGGAGCCAGGGCTGCTCCCTGCACCTCAGGCATCCCCCCTGCCCGTCCCGCCTCAACAGCAGGCTCAGAGGCTGCAGCCCACATCACCAAAGCCAAGGTCCCTGTTATCACACTCGTGTTCCAACCCAACGCCTGCCAGGCACATCCAGGCTCTCACAGCTAAAGGAGTGCTCTCCGCATGCTGCAAAGCCTTGCACATTTGGGTGGTGCTTGGCACATGTGCAATTGAACAAGCTTGTTCTGGCCCTCTTGCTTTTAGGACTGTCTCTGACCACATGGGGTGCCTGCCCCTCTGAATGAGGAGTTTGCTCATCAGGCTGTGCACGGTAGGAGCAGCCCACTCTGTTACCAGCCAACCTTGCTGTTCATTTTGCTTGAACCAATGCATCGTCCTACCCCATTGTCTTCTGTTCCCATAGGGAAGCCAATGCCTTCCACTGTCTGACAGAGCTGAGGCTGTGCACCAAGCACAGCTATTTCTATGCTTTGCCTTGAATAACAATTGCCTCTGGGGTTCTCTTTTCACAGCTATCCAGGGCAGAGCAAGTTGTCTTAAATTGCTCTGCAAACCAGACATGGCAAATATTTCAGCAAAGACTGAAGATGCAAATGGCCCTGGGACAGCAAATAGCTGCTCCCCTCCTAGGGCGCGTAATGCCCACCAGCTGGGAGCCAAATGTGCAGAGCAGTGTACGCATACTGGGGTGTATGCTGGGGTTTAGAAGAGACCATGATTTGACCAAGCCAACAAAGAAGTCCTTGGAAAAAACCCTCAATTATGAAAACTCCCAAACTTCTGTAGGGAAATTCAGCGCTCCCTTCCAGTTAAGATTAATGGGAACTAGAAGCCAAAGTCACTGTAATGGCTTTGTAACAAGTCTGTATAATTTATACCTTTACGAGATAGTAGCACCTTTCATCTAAGGCCAGTGGAGAGCTGCGGGTTGAGGGCAGAGGAGCTCTGACTCTGTGCGATAGCACCTGGACTTTGTGTGCAAGGCCTCCCCTTTAGCTATTGCTTGATCAGCCACTTAAATCAAGCCTTAACACCAAATCACGGAATCACGGAATCACGGAATCTTCAGAGTTGGAAGGGACCTCTAGAGATCATCTAGTCCAACTCCCCTGCTAAAGCAGGATTGCCTAGAGCACATCACTCAGGACTGCATCCAGGCGGGTCTTGAAAATCTCCAGAGAAGGGGACTCCAACCTCCCTGGGCAGCCTGTTCCACTGCTCTGGCACCCTCACCGTAAAGAAGTTTTTCCGTGTATTTGAACGGAACTTCCTATGTTCTAACTTGTGCCCGTTGCCCCTCGTCCTGTCACTGGGAACCACTGAAAAGAGTCTGGCTCCATCCTCCTTCAACCCACCCTTTAGATACTTGTAAACATTTATAAGGTCTCCGCTCAGCCTTCTCCAGGCTAGAGAGTCCCAGCTCTTTCAGCCTTTCCTCATAAGGGAGATGCTCCAGTCCTCAATCATCTTAGTTGCCCTTCGCTGGACTGGCTCCAGCAGTTCCCTGTCCCTCTTGAACTGGGGAGCCCAGAACTGGACGCAGTATTCCAGTTGTGGCCTCACCAGTGCAGAGCAGAGGGGGAGAATGACCTCCTTCGACCTACTGGCCACACTCTTCCCTATGCAGCCCAGGATTCCATTGGCCTTTTTGGCACCAAGGGCACATTGCTTGCTCGTGGATAATTTACTGTCTACTAGGACCCCCAGATCCTTCTCCTCAGAACTACTTCCCAGCAGGTCCACCCCTAACATATACCAAATGCCATTTTAAAAATGATCATGGAAATAAAACCTAGCCTGGCAGCATGCAGCTGTGTCCCAAAACACAGGTTGTGCAGGTGCATGGGAGGTTGCGGGTGGTGCAGGCTGCGGGGCAGGCAGGAGCCGCCTGCTCTGCCCTGAGCTCTCCCCGCGTGGCTGGGCCTGTCTTGTGCAGGCAGGAGCCGCGGCAGGGCAAGGGCCTGCCAGGGAAGTGTGAAAAGTGCAGGGCAGCAGGTACACAGAAGACATGGACCTGTTGGAACAGGTCCAGCATAGGCCACGAAGATGATCAGAGGGCTGGAGCCCCTCTGCTGTGGGGACAGACTGAGAGAGCTGGGGGGTTCAGCCTGGAGAACAGAAGGCTCCGGGGAGACCTTAGAGCCCCTTCCAGTCCTTAAAGGGGCTCCAGGAAAGCTGGGGAGGGACTCTGGATCAGGGAGGGGAGCCATGGGAGGAGGGGTAACGTTTTTAAACTGGAAGAGGAGAGATTTAGATGAGATCTCAGGAAGAAATTCTTTGCTGTGAGGGCGGTGAGCCCCTGGCCCAGGTTGCCCAGAGAAGCTGTGGCTGCCCCATCCCTGGAGGGGTTCAAGGCCAGGCTGGACGGGGCTTGGAGCAACCTGGGCTGGTGGGAGGTGTCCCTGCCCAGGGCAGGGGGTGGGACTAGATGATCTTTAAGGTCCCTTCCAACCCAAACCATTCAATGATTCTATGATTCTAAGACAGTCGCTGTCCCTTTGAACAGTCCCCAGCACTGCCGGATAAGCACACAGCCTGGGAGCTGCTGCGAGCCGCTCGCAGGGCGGCTGTTGGTTTGGAGTGCTTGCTGGCTTTCACAGTACCTTAAAACTGCACAATGACGAGGTCTCTGTTAAAGATGCAAGTGTGCCATCAGATCAGGGAACACTGAAACTTCATGAACCAAAGCACTGGTGTGAATTGAAAGGCACATGGATGAAGAGCAAGCACAGCCTGCAGGAAGCCATCATCCCTGCAACCACCAAATGTACCAGCTGCTAGCAAGCAAAACTATCCATCTGGCAAAGTCTCACATCGTAAATCCTACAGGAAAGGATTCCGGAGTGAGCCTTTCCACAGTAAGGGAGGAGCAGAGAGGGAGAAATAAAAACAGGGCCCAGAAACCTCCCCATAGGAAACACCTCAGATAAAAGGTACCCTTTCCACCAGAAAAAGTGGACGGGAAGATGTAGTGCTGTGTGATGGGACTGCATGGGATTTTCATCCCATATTAACAATTTTGTTCCTTTTAAACAAATAAAAGAGACTGACATGAATGAGCCTGGGACATGCATGTTGCGCACTTCTAGAAAGAGGCTGTCAACAGATCTATGCCTGTCCCAAAAATACGTGGTTGATCAGTTCTCCAAGAAGCATCTTGTTAATGTCGTTACCTTTTCAATCCTGCAAGTACTGTGGCTTTTCTCCCAAAGAAGCACAAAGTGTTCTAAAACTGAATCACAGAATCATATTACTATGGTCCATTTGTTGGCAGCAGAGGTGTAGCAAAGGCTACAAAAAGAGGCAGTCAGACCAGTTCCCTGTTGAGAAGACAGTGTCATGAAATGCAGGCCATTATAAGACTATAATCTGAGCAGTACTGGTCAAACCAAAGCCCTGTCTTGTCTCTGACAGCGGCCAATAGGCAATGCTTAAGAAGAAGATCAGCGTGAGCATGCAATGATAATTTTCTTCTGGTCATCAAGGATGAGCAGCTCACAGACAACTTAAATCAGCTGCAGTGTCTTTACATTTAATAGCCTTTGTTGGTTTTCTCTTCCACGAATGGGCCTAGTTGCTGTTTGAACAAATCTAATCTTGTAGCATCCACAATATTTGTGACAAGAGCTTCAGTGTTATGCACACAGTGTGCAAAGACACATCTCCATTTACTTCTTTTAAACCTGGCCCTTCCTGGCTCTTGTATTAGAAAAAATAGTGATCATTCCCACTCATTTCCCTTGTGCTACCTGTGGCTTTAAAGGCACAGTCAGCATCTCCTTCCTTAGCTGGAAAGCAATGATCTATTAGTAGCTTCTTATACAGAAGTTCATCTGGCTGCAGTACTTTTTTGTGCCATCTGTGGTTCTGCTTTTCCCTTTGGAGATGCCGAGTCCACCCTGCACACATGATATTTATGTCAGCCTGGTTTGTTCTCTGTTCCATTCATAGTAACTCCTAACGTTCGTTTTGAGTTTTGATGTACTGAATACATATCTTTATATACTATGTACCCTAACATGATAAATATATTATTATTATTATATGTCTGTTATAACCCTGAAATCTCACTGCTTCGCAGTAACTCCCAAGGTGCCTGATTGCTCTGGGATGTTGCTGCAGCTGGGACTTGGTGTTTGTGAGGGCAGTAGCTGCAACTAGTTTGGGAGCAAGGATGGAGAGACCTCCCCAGTTCAGAGCGCAGCTCTGGTGGTGGTCAGAGGGAAGGAAATTGTCTCACTTGGGAAATGTGCCTGGGTTGAAATGTGGCCCCGCTTTGACACCATGTGGCTGCAGATCACAGACAAGCACCTTGAAGCATGAAGCCAAGGGGGATTTCAGTGCGTTTCCACCACACAAGCAGGATAATGCCCAGATTCACAAGTGACTCCACTCAGTTACTTCATGTTTAGTTGTATTCCCGCATCAGTCTGAGCCACTGGAAATACCTTAACAACTATCTAACTGGTCCTGAGTCATCTGCAGTTTGATGGCTGATGTTGGTAAAGCGAGCTTCATATACAGTTTATTTGCAGTCACGCGTGTTCATTCACCTCCTCTCTAAACACCACTCAGGTGTGCCTGGTGATCCAGAAATTACTTCCCACAGCTATTTTACCTTAACTGCCACACGGTACCAGGCAGATGTTACTCCCTGTTGGCGCTGGTGTGGTAGAATAAGTTCTTCATTTGGCCTCCAACACAACTCCTTCTATCCCAAATGACTTGGAAGGTTGTAAAATTACTGTCATAAATGGAGATTTGAATAAGCAAGGGAGCAGTTTTGGGTGCCAGATGCAATCTGGGTGGAAAGGGACTCTCGTGCAGGCAGTGGGAGATGCTAAGGGGGTTTGTGCAGGAACATCAGTCATGTACCAACTACTGTACTAAGTACTTCAATGAATTAAGAGCAGGAAACAGGGAGTGTGCACGGCATAAGCTACAGAAAACAAATGGTGAAATTAGACCAGTGGGAATAAGCAAGGGGCCCCTGAGACAGGGGTCTCTGCAAACACACAGGCAAACTGGTCACAAATCTCCTGCAAGGTGGAAGAAGGCCTGGAGCAACTCACTCACCAGCAAGTCAGAGCTCCAGCTGGTCTCAGTCCCAGGGCTGAGAACAAAGCAGAAGGGAATAAGGAGGTGAGGACGGGGAAAAGAGGGCTGTCTCTTGATGGATGTGGTTGCAAACTGAAGCCACGCTTCATTGCTGCTGGCCCTGTCAGTGAGGACAGTGCAGCATAGACACATTAGAGAGTCAGAACACTGTAGTCATTCAGAGCGTCTAACTTCCACCACACACCTAGGTTACTCGGGACTAACATCAATGGCAGGGCAACAGAGAAGAGAGCCACGGGCACTGACATTGCGACGTGGACTTCCCTTCACACAATCCATCTACACAGAAAGGCCATTAATGATTGTGCAGGGATTCTTACACAATTCCTACTGTGCACAACATTTAGCCTTTGCAGACAGCTCACCAGCCTGTTCTCAGAAATCTGGTGAAATAGTCCCCCTGCAAAGAGTTAATTATTGCAGCTTGGACTATAAATTATAGTTAATTTTTCACGAACTAGAGCTACTGTCGAGAAGAGCAGGGAGACAGCGATAGTTTCACTGATCCTTTTTTTTTATAAATAACTTTGACTGGTGGGTTCATAGAGTACAGACACTTTATTCTCTCAATATTTAGACATTCAGTTAGACAGATGAACTCAGCTGGTTGGAGAGTGTATACAAATTGCCTGCTCTGTATATGCTTCATGTACTTACTGATAAAACACAGAATTTCTGAGGTTCCTCTCAACCAAGTTCATTCAACTGGTTGTCAGAAGAACACGGATGAGAAGGTGTCTGGCCAAGCTATTCCTTAGTTGTAGCACTGTAATCCTGGTGTGAGCCACACTAAATCCATGATTTACACTGATTAATACACTGAGGGGCTGTTGATCCTAACCACGCTCTCTGTGGCAGATTTCTGTATGTCTGGTATGACACTCTCTTCTCTTAATAAACCTGAAGAGGGGTTGGATGCCCACTGCTGCTTTCTGTACATAAAATCAGAAGGGCCTGTGCAGACCGTGGCTTGTCTGGCAACAGACTGGGGAATCTGGAACTCATAAAAACTCTGCTCCTGTGTCTTTACTCATTTGGAAATGGCCCAATATTTACCCCTGCATTTTATTGAAATAGATTCTGCTGGAATTATGTTTCCAGTTCCTGAGGGTATCAGGAGGATCAATAGCTGCAGAACAGAAGTTCATCCCAAAATACAATGCCAGACTACCAGAGGACACTCAGAGCATCAGATATTGCTGAGCAAACCAACACACACAGAACTCCCCACATCTCCCATCTGCACTGTTCAGGTGTTTCACTGAGGAGCAAGTTGAAAGGTTCCTGTGTGCCAAGGGACAGCCTGTTTCCATAGGACAGGTAGTTATTGCAGGGGCAAAGACCTGTGTTATTGTAAAACTTCTAGTTGCTCCTCCAGGCTGATCTCTCCAGCTTTATGAAGGAGCTCTTCCTATGGTTTTCTCTACCACAAGAGTCCCAGAATGCACGTTAGCACTGCAGCATTTTATTTTCCCAAATCCCCATCATGAATGGTAATAGCAGCAACATGACATTTCAATGAGGGGATTTATTCAACAATCTAAAAAGCCTTTTGCAGGGCCAGTGCCAGCATGAATACTTTTCAGGTGGGACAGCTGAAGCCCAAGAAGTGAAGCAACATGCCAGGATCACATGATGGAGTCAGACAGAGCAGATCCCCTGGTACACAGCCTCCTGCTTTAAACGTTGGGCTTACAGCCTCAGTTCTTCCAGGGGACATCAGCTTCCATCTCATGCTTATTTTTGCCTGTAGAGTCACAGTGGCCTGTCTTTACATAGCATCTAGAGTAGCAGATGTGATGGCTACTTAAGAAATACACAGTGTGCAAAATAAGCCATGACCGGGACCTTTCATCAGACAGGTACAACACAGCTCTCGGTAGACTGTCAGCAAGATCTCCAACACATACACCTCAAGGCACCATGCCTGCATGCTTGCAGGCTCCACTCAATTATCAACCACACCTCCATTTGTGGGTTTTAAATTATCTGAGCAAAGGCCACACAAGCACTTATTTTTAGTCTAATATGGAAAACCGGTCTGTCCTCATGTCCCTTGGTGGACTGACTTCTGTCTGTTCTAGCCATGCTCTGGGCTGGCTGGACACCCTTCAACTCCAAACCAACAGCACCATGCTCCCATTTGCAGTGCTCCTGGCTCCAGGAGAGCACAGTGCCTTCAGACTGGAGTGACCAGAAATTGGCCAGCCAATTAACATGTAGGTCTGCCATGGTCACCCAGTAAAGGCCATGCCAGACTGGACTTGAGACAAGATTTGGGGGAATTGGCTGAACCTTAATTACATGTCATATCTTACTATGGTATATGCTGAAGCTTCGATTCAACTAGATGTGACTAGATGTGACTTTTCAAGGCCAAGTTGGACAGGACTTTGAGGAACCTGGTCTAGTGGGAGATGTCCCTGCCCATGGCAGGGGGATTGGAACTAGATGATGATCTTTAAGGTCCCTTCCAACCCAAACCATTCTGTGATTCTATGATTCTATGACTTACAAACCACATCACAGTAAAGACATCACTGAGCCACTGTAATCATGCAAGTCCACCAGGCCTATCTCACCTGGGACAGAGAACGCAAGGAAAACATTTCCAACACCCAGCCATGCTAAGCATTGGGGAAGGTATTAAATGGGAGAGGCAGAGCCTGAATGAGTCTAAACAAACTAGTTGACAAACTAGGTTCAATGGCATCACCAACATGACAGCTATGAAATCTGTGGACCTGAACTGGTGTGTGTAGAGTTAAACTTAATTGGAGAAAGGGCTGTTTCACCTACCCTCCCACAGAGATCTCTAAAGAGACTTCAGGGAGGGCTTGTGATCCCCAGCCTCACATTATCCCCAAACCCTCATGTTCCCAGCACAACGTGTTCTGCTCCTTCTCCCTCTTTCATCTTCTCATTTGATCCCAAACCTCTTTCTGCTGCAGAGCATCAGTAGAGTGAGATTAGACAGACCAGCCAGCACTGCCAAATACACAGGCTGGTAAAGTAAAAGCACTCAACCAGATTAGCTAGATAGTGACCCAAAGGGTCCAGCTGAGCAGCTGCAATGATCCACATGTTGGTTTAGAGCATCTGCCCATCACTGGTGAATCCTCTTGTATCCTGATGGTATCAAAACCATGCTTCCTCCACCCAGCCTGTATTCTCTTTTTACCCTCCAGACTTCACTTGTTTGTTGAAGTCAAGGAAATAAACTAGAGAAACTAGAACTCCACAGCAGAAAACAAGCAAAAGGGATTAACTGACCTTTTCAGAGATTTCAAATATTATCTCACCTTTTAAAAATGAAACCTTGATAAGATTTTAGTATCTTTGTCCTGCATAAACCTTCCATCTCAGAATGCTCTACAGATTCCTCTGAACCTTCCTCTATTTTTGCCTCCATCAAAATGTTTCTAAACTTTGACAGTGGTTCCTATTCTGTTTACCAAGCAGGTCTGTAGCCAGACTCCCGAACCTTGTTTAGCTGCTTCAGGCTGCACAGTAACAGGATCACATTACCATTTTGAGTTCTCGGGATGTTGAAATGAGCATAAAGGACCTTTTTCTCTGCATTGGGGTACATGATCAGGTTACCCCAACCCTGCAAGTTCCTGCCTGTAAGCACCCAACTGCACAACCTTAGCCTGTGATAAACACAAGACAACATGTCTTATTTAACACTTTTTCACTATGAATGAGGCTACTGCAACTATTTCATGCTTACTGGCCTCAACAGGAAGACTTCTTGGTAAGAGTACTAGGCATGTCTTCTCTTCTGAGCCCCAGTCCTTTCCGAAGAAAGCATGTCTAGGGCTGCTCTGACAATGCTCAGACAAAAGCATATACTCAGCGGAAGGTACTGTCATACCATGTCAAAATACACAGCATCATGGGAAGACTTTCCCAGTCATCAGATTTCGTTTCTGAATCTGGCCCTCAGAGCCTAGCTTGACCATGCGGACCAAAGCTGGTGTTAAGATCGACACTACACAGTGTCATGTGACATGACACAGTGTAGTGCCGATCTTAACACCAGCTTTGGTCCTCATGGTCATCACGCTCCATGGTCTGGCTTGTTACATCTGCCAAATGGCCCTAGCTCATCTGAAGGTGTCCACACCACTGAGTGAGGCTAAGTGGTATCCCATGCCACGCGCACACCAAGTAGTGGGGGCATTAGGAAACCCAACTCTCTGTCTGGCAGGTCCCAGTACTCACCCCAAGTATAAGGTTGCATCCGCATGGGCTGGACAAGGATGCAAGGAAGATTTGAATACAGACAGCTCTCAAAATGCAGCACCATCAGATCCCAGGATCTCTCCAAGTCTTTGGTCCCAGATCCAGACTGGTATCAGGGTTGTCTCTACACCAGAAAGACCATGAGATCCTTGGGTTTCTCCATACTGTCATAAGATCTTTGAGGCCCATATCAAACAGTACCCCTGTCAAAGGGGTCCTGTTCCAGAGGTCCTTCTTCAGCCAGCATGTAGGCAAGGGGAATGGGAGCTGCAGAAGAGATCCCATGCACATCATCATAACAACGTTGATGTTTCCAAGAACCTATGGTACCAACCAGCCTCCCTGCACTCTGTAGCCTCGTGTCAGATGCCAGTTAAGCATGGGAAGGTGCTGAGATGGAAAGCAGTGGGACAAAAAATACGCTTCCAGAGAAAAAAGTTACCCAAGAAAGGAGACAGAACATATTGGAGACCTGGGCCGCATTTTGAGTGCCGTCTGGTGTGTAAACCTGACTTGTGTCAAGGATGCAACAGAGCCCAGAGGTCTGTGGCCACTGGAGAAGAGAAGGAGGAAGGCAGGGGTGACTCAGGATGTGGGAGGTTTTGCTAGTAGCTACATTTAGAGGTAGTAAGAAAGGCTTTAACAGTGCTCCAAGGGGAAAACATGTGATATCACACTCCTTTTCCCAAGGCAGGGAAAAGGAAGGCCAGACCATCCAGGAAGGAACTGGGACCTTCAGGAAAAACACTAGTTAGAAACGTATACATCAGGAGCAACAGGGCTACAGGGGGTGAGGCGTGTAGGGCTACATGGAGTGATGGGGTTGTATCTCCTTGGCCATAGGGACTGTCTGGGTCATGGGGAGAACACAGTGAGTTTCTTGAGGTGTAGGGTCTAACACCCTTGCCCAGCCTACCTGGTAAGATGCCTGCCTCACACCACAGGCCAAACAGGACCAAGCACCATGACCAAGCTGCCTGTGCGAGGCAGTCTCTCCTTTCCCAGAGAAGGGCAGCTACTGCCAAGATCGCACAGTGCTTTCTCACCATGGTGTTTAAAATCCAGTGGATCATTTACAACCTTTCAGTGAAACAATGAGAGGTGGGACAACCTACAGGTGCCAGACAAGCTTTTGAATACAGACATTGAAATGAAATCCATGAATTTTACAAGAATGAGATACTTGTCAGCTTTCCAGATCATCCCACCTCACAACATCTTCATTACCTCCCCATACGTGATATACATGTATATGATAGATCATCAGTAACCACAAAAATCAGGGGGACTATGTGTTATTTAGATAACAATTGAGAGAGATCATAAAAAAGGAACGTGAAGGAAAAAGTCAATTACAACTTTAACTCTGGAGACTTTAGCATCTCTTCACATCATCAAGAAAAAAACAGACACTCAAGGATGATGTTCCCAAAGAGGAAAGAAGTTTTACAAAAGGAGAAACTTCTGTGCAAGCCACAGGGCATTTTGTCAGTTTCCTTTCTATTGTTGAACTTGGCTTTTAGTGAAAATAGTACATATGTAATGCAATGCAAACATGTAGCATGGATCTATACTGGTGAACGCAAAGGAAAAATCATGGGGAAGGATGGCATGGTCATTGCATTAATGGTGCTCCATCTTCGCATGATGTCCCCAGAGTAGTGGAAGGCTAAGCACAACATGAGCAAACTTTACGTACAGTTTTCTAATCAGAAAAGCTTTTAAAGGATACCTGGCCAGTCCCTGCTATGGCTGTAATCAGATTTCCTTTAAAATGATAAAAGATAAAAATATAAAATTTTTATAAATCTGCATAAAATCCCCATATCTGCATATAAATCCCCATAAGATCTGCAAAGTGGAATTGTCAACAAAGAGGTTCAGCCAGCTGCGCTGTCAGTTCTGGGCGTGAGCAGCTGGAATGGAAATACAGCACAGATCTCAAAATAACCACCTGGTCCTTGGCTCTCCGGGTGCCTGCCGGTTTGGACGGGATCCTGGTGGGCTGCCCAGTGTGCTGACGCCCCATGGGTGGCACGGTATCCCCCAGCAGGGAGACACCCTCCCACATAGATACAAAGCCCTCCACCAGAACGAGCCAAACCAACGGCCAGGCACCTTATATACACTTGTATACATCCTTTGATTTGTATTTTTGTGTGCCCATTTTCTACTGCCTTTGTGACAACTGAATAGGATGGAATGCTAAAAAGCACTTCCACCACTTTAAATCAAATTAAACATTTTGGGAAATACGTTCTCGCTTTCTGGAGACTTGAGGAAAAATGTAATAGCAGGGCACCGATGTATTTGCTGCAATTTTCTTATGACTTGTGCTTTGAAGACTGACATCTTTTTTCTCGTATTTCCTATAGCCTCTTTTGGTTTTCTCACCTATCCTTAAAATAAAACACCCAAACCCAAAAAAGAAACCGACAGAAAAACCTGCTAAATCAAAGGCTGTTACAAGCACATCTTACAAGTACCAATAAAACCATGTATTGAACAAGCTGGGAATGCTTAAAATCCATCTGCAATTTTAAGTTAGCATGCTCTTCAAGTTATCATTGCAACAGTTATTAACCTCTCCCTCTCTAGACACCAGAAAAATAAATCATAATTTTTGAAAGATCTAAGGAAAGATCAGTGGCTTTCAGAGAAATCAAAGAGAAGTAGCGATTAAAGAAGATTCCAGGAGGCAATAAAGCATTTATGCAAAATGTCTATAAAAACAAAACAAANATGGGGGGGGGGTGGGGGGAGAGGTACTTACACTCTTCTTCCATAACAACTATTTTAGTTTCTGAGGCTGGTAAGACTTGTGGTGCTTTCGTTGTTCCTGGGGAAATTAAGGTAAGAAAGTAGTGAACAAAACATCTATTTTGAGCAGAGAAGAGTGGGCTTAGCTACTGCAGGGAGAGAACAAGAGCAGGTGCTGCTGGGTGGCGCAGGCTGGGGCGGCGGTCAACATGTTAGTACTGGTTAGAATATGCTAAGTGGGTAACTGGGTAACAGAGGCAGATAAACGAGCGCCGCTGCAGGGGACCGCGCAGGGCACGCCAGTCCCCTCACTGTAATGGGCCTCCTGCCGTTAGCATCCCTGTCGTGATAAAAAGGCAGAAATGGCTCAGGATTCACCTGGCAGGTGCTGAGCGAAACTGTGGGAGGTTTCTTAGCCCTGACGGCCATGAGAGTGCGAAGACGGGATCACAGAACACAACAGCAAGAAAAATGTGGAGTTTAAGAAAAGGTGAGATCATATGAAGAGCCTCCATCCCACAAGTATGTGCAGTTCTGCAGCACAACATAATGCTTGTACAAGAGATGGAGGAACATGAAACGGATGAAGGCCATGGCCCAAGGCAATACGGGAGTCAAGCACATGTAGTGATTTCCTCTTTATAAACCAGGATGCTGGGAAAGTCCAATGTCCACAGTCCACCCAAGCCCGCTGGCAGCAACAGCCCCTTCTGGGTCAAAGCCCCTCTCCACCCTCTAGAGGCACAAAGGAGAAAGCACCAGGAGCCCACGCTGTGTGTGCAGCACCCTGTCAGAGATAGGGGGTGAGACCACGATGAAAAGGTAAAAGCAGAAAGAATTTTTTATAAAGTTTGACTTTTCCTGCAGTGTTTAGCAAAGGGGAGGCGGGGGTGTCAGTTAAGGAGGTGTCTAGAAATTTTCTGAGGAAAAAAGAGTCTGAAACAGTCACATCGCAGCTGTGCCTTCATGCCTATGTGATACCAATATTTTACGACTCAATAAGGAGAACTGAGAAATGGGACGTTTTTCTAAGAAAGCATCTAATTTACCTCAAAGTAATAAAAATCTGAAAATAGCACCAAAGCACAATATGTTTTGGCTAAGTCCAGAAGCATTTCCTCAGAAATTGACACCCTCCCAAAGCTTTTCAATGCGAAAGCATTTATTTCTGAGATGGTCATTTTGTGGAAATACCAGAATTGCAGAGGAGAGATGAGGTGATGGGTTTGGCTGATCGGCATTTTCAAAGCGACAAGGTGTCACTGCACTGCAGCCACTCTCTTTCTAAAGAAAATCTCTCATCAGCGTTTTCAGTGATTTACAACAGATCTGCATGGCTGAAAAGGTGCTCTTTGGAAACTGGTATAAACCAAAAAGTGGTAGTGGAATGGAGCAAAGAGCACTTTGCAACAGCAACGCTGCCTTATCAGGCTGAGAAATTTTTACCAAAAGAGACAGAATCTCAGACCTTCACATCCATGGGCCTGAGGGTCTCATGTGTGAGCTCCTTCTCTGCCAGCCAGGACTAAAGTGGGCTCAGGAGCCTCCGTCCCTGGCCTCTGCACCCCTGGAGGGCAATGGCGTGTCGGGCTGAGGACACCTCGCTCCTCCATGGTGCTCATCTCAAGCCTCAACAGCCATGCCACCTCTCTACAGGGGTACCCCGAGATGTCCTCAGACCTCATGTCTCTGTATCACACGATGCAGTGTTAGCTCAGGACTTTTTCCCAGTCCTGGATTCGCCTGTCTGTATCACAGCAACGTCACAGGATCTCCAACAATACTACTAAAGGTCAGGACAAAAAGTGTGTTTCCAGCAGACGGTCCCAGAGCACCAGTCCCAGCCAGCCTGCCCGGGACGTGACGATGCACCAGGTTCCCAGGGACGGGGCAGCAGTAAAGGAGACTATAAAGCAGTGGAACATAAAGAAACAGCAATAGCTAGAGTAAGCTTCTGGGAAAGAGGGGAAGGCTCCAAGGGGAGGCCAGCTCGCGCATCTGCTCTGATTAATTGTTATAAACTGCTAGAACTTCACAGAGCACTGTGTTGAGATTTAGCCACAACAGGATCAGTGTTAAGGAGTCTGGAGAAGAATGCAGGCAGGGACAGAAGACAGCACACACATGGATTCAGAGACAAGCAGATGCCCTGGGGAGTTTTCTACTGAAAAATATCCCAGAAGAAGGGAGCTTGCAGAAGTGAGGAAAGCTGTCAAGGTCCCAAGAAGGCCCAGTAGTAAGGAAAGAGGGACACCCTGGGACAGCAAATGCCTGGGCACAGATGAAGGCTGCTCGGCTCTGGGTAGCTCCAGGGGGAGGTGAAAAAAGAGTTCAAAGGGGGTGACAGAGCTGCAAAAGCCTACAGTGATCACCATCATCGTGTTTACCTTTGCAAGGAACTACAACTAGCATGCAACTGCTGTCCTGCCTGGTGACCTGAAATAGCAGCAGCAAGGTGTGCAAGCAGCTGAGAGTGACAAGCCAAAGGCAGATTTGCAAGACAGCTTAGAAAATGGATTAACAAAGGCAGTGCCACCACAGGGCACAGCAGGCAATCTACTGGATCTGCAGCACCTTGCAGCCTGCAGCTCACGCTAGGAAAAGGTACAGGCCAGACCTTTGGGTCTCTTTGGTTGCTTTTCAGGTCTTTTCTGGGCAACTCAGGTGTCTCCTCAAACCCCTTGTGACCTGAGTAAGAGCAACCATCTGTCCTTGCCAGGCAGCATGCTTTCCTGCGGAGGAAGAGTTAAGCCCTGACAAACACTGCCATTGCCCTGTGCGTGTGGGATGGGGCATCTGGAAGTCGCAGTGGCCTGATGTGCATGTTCCTGGTGTGATGAGCAGCGTGCAAGATCAGAGCCTTGCCATGGGCACTGCTCAGTCACACTCTCCCACTTGTGAAAGGGGATGGCTGGTGACTGGGAAGGGCAAGTGGCGGAGGCAGAGGGCTCTGATGGCAGGCGTATGCTGCCCATACATGTTGCACATGGGGATGGGGGGTTGCACCTTCAGCTCGCAGTGAAGACAGGAACAGGTTACATTGTGATGGGACAGCCAGAGCGTGAGTCAGAAAAAAAGAAGTGCCACTGCCTCAGATAGCTTGTCCTGACACCTTTCCTATTTGTGATCAGAAAGAAACACAGCAGAGCAGCAGGGCTAACTTCAGAGATGAGAAGCATGGAGGCATGGAGGTTTGAACATGAATGGCCTTTCTGCAGACTTTGCAAGCACTGGGTCTTTACTGGCTTGCACAGAGTAACCGAGGGGGGGGGCTACGTGATATTGCCGCCTCAGAGAAAAAAAGATTCAGGACCGCAAACACTGCAGAGGCAGAGGTTAATAGAGAAAAAATGCCAGAAAGCAGCAGGAGAAAGCTACCTTCCTTCACATTTGACTAATGCTAAGAAGAGCACAACAGAGAAACTGGATGACACCAAAGGGCTGCAGAGCCCAGGGCCCAGGCTCCCACAGTGACCCGTGGTGAATGTCAGGAGGAAGAGCTTAGGAAATAGAGCTTGTGTGCAGAGTCATCCCTCCCCTAGTCACACACTCTCAGCTTCTGGCAACCACTGTAGGGACTTTCTGAGCTGGAGGGTGCATCCAAACCATCATGTTAAGCAATATAATTACTATGACCAAGATAATAATAAAACCACCTAACCTCAGACTCCATCCGCTGAGCTCTATGAGATGGAGCACACATTCTAGGATGAAAACCAGAAGCAACTTCACTCATCACAAAGCTATGGTTTAATTACTTGTCTTCTGGTGAATTTTGCTTCTCAGAAGTTCTTTAAAAAAAGAAAACACCAAGCCCACCAGCTTTCTTTCCTCCTTACCCCTTTTAAAAAATACATAGACTGTAAGTTTATTTAAAATGTAAATTAACCACATTGCCAGTGACAGATAACAAAGATAAACATTTACACTAAGCTGCATTTTTCTTATCTCCCAAGATTGTTTTACTTGATATCCTGAAAGCATGAAGCAAAATACAAGACAGATCATGTGCAGAACCTCCCGCTTTCTGCTTGAATGGCAGGCAGCTCAAGACATTTGCTGGCTTCTTCACTTACCACTTTTCACATTCAGGCTGCCTTTTGCGGTGTCTTTCCCTAAAACGTTCTCCGCTTCGCAGCTGTACTCCCCAGCATCTTCCAGCTTCACCTTGTTGAACTGCAGTCTGGAAATCCTTCTGTTGAAAAGTACAGCAGACATGTCTTACTTGATTGCTAACCATCGTCATGAATCGATAACCATTCCTGGCCCTGGTACGCTGCCTGGTATCTCATCCCTTCTTGAGAGGATGTGCTGCCTGGCCTCACAAGCTGAATAGGCACCCAACCCTGGTCAGGAATTGGATGAGGTCCTTCCCAGGAATCACAACCACCTAATGGTTTTCCTAAATGAACATTTTCTAAATGAACATCTCCCTCTGAACCCACTGCTCTCAGCATGTTGCCATGGTTTGGTCTGACACCTGCCCTCATTTGCACAGAAAGTCTTGCAAGGGGTTGAGCCCAAGAGTCCCAGCGTGCCAACACACGGACTTTCTGCACTGGAGAAAAGCCACTTTACTGATGGACAGCAGGATCTGCCTGCAAGATGGAGGCGTGGAGATGAGATGCATGTTCTGCACCTTCCTCAGCAAGGAGGCTGAGCAGTCCAGTGCTTCCCCGGCTGCTTTCAGCAGTGCCACGCACTCAAATGCAAGCACCTGCGGGATCAGGAGGACTCGTATCTTTCCAGCCTGCAAATCAAAACCTTGTGGTTTGACCTAGACAGCTAGCTTGTAGCTTTATCCGGGCCAACAAATAGGGCAACCACTTTGTCTCCCCCCAAATATACACACTCTGATGTGGGTCTGAGCTGCACACACTCATCTTACCAGCCAGAAGTGCCTAAAAAGAGCAGAATATGATATTTGTGGTGATTGCCCGTGTCACCTAACAACCTGTGCTTCACGGGAGTGGGAGCAGATCTGCGGCAGAGCTCTGTGGCACTATGTGGAAGACGAGCATCGCCTTTCCCAGTGGCTTTGACTGATGTCTTGTTCTCTGGGATGTCTTTCGGACAAATAGGCAAAACCTTTTGTTGCCTAGTTTAACGGAGATCTATAGGAGCCTTCAGCACACACTGAATACCACTCCTAACACCACAGTGGGACTCCCACATTAGGCCCTCTGTTTTACTACATTTCCTTCTATTTTAGCCATCTTATCAACCCCTTCCCTCCCCCATGCACTCTTCTCATGAGAACACCTCTCTGCTTTCTACCCCAAGCTTTTATCTCAGGTCTGTGTCACACAGTTGCTTTATTTAGAAACTTGGAAACACTGCCAGCTTTAGAAAGAGGTCCCATGGCCTATGTTGCTGAAGGCAAATAAAATTTCTTTTATGTGGAAAATAATCATTAGCTTTGGATGTATTTGCAATGTTCCACGTGTCATCTGAGAAGGACATTTTTGGGGGCTGTGCAAATCATCGTCTATAGGAAGTCCTTCACAGAAGCACACTGGCATCTTTTTAACACCCTGACATTCTGTTCTACTGGGAGGCACGGCACAAGGACACAGCATGAACATCTCACTAGTTTTATTACTAAATTAAAAGCACTTGGAGACAACTTGGTACAGCTCCGAGCATACAGGCACTGCCCTGTATTACAGGATGCGGTCAAGTGTTTAATTGCATGAGTTTAGGCCCCACGTGGAGCAATTTTTAAGTGAATGTTGACAGTATGCAAAGATCTCTTGAATCCCTCTAATCCTAGGTTTTCCCTAATCCACTGTGCAAAGCCAGTTATTTGGGCCAACATGTTCCAACATGGGTGCCTAAACAAGCAGGCTGATTCAGAGTGGTGCAAAGCTGCCTTGACTCCTGGTGCTGAACACTTCTCTGAATTTTCTTAAGTCTCTTAGAGCAACCTGTGACAGTCCTGGGCATCGTGGTCCTCACTGCTGTGATGCCTTAGGAGTCAAGCAGCACCCAAGAGATAGCAAAGCGTTTCAGGGTGTCCAGGGCCTGTTGCTGCCCAGTAGCAGTTGGGCTCTGCCTCTTGCTGGGGAGGTACGATGGCTGTGTGATGAAGGGGTTTGGGCTGTAGTGCCCCGTCCAGGACCACATTCCAACACTTGGCAAAGGGGCAAGGTGGGCTCCTGATACTACTGCATGCAGCTCCAACAAGACTGCCCCCAGCACAGCCATTACTTTCTCTCAGCTGTCTCAACCCTCACTGACAAAATACACCATTTGTTTTACAAACCACCCCTATGATGGCTTGTAGCTATTGCTGCAACGTAGAGTGAAAAAGCAGGCAGCACGTGTTGAAAGCAGCTTGGAAGAGCAAGACTCTAACTCAAAGTCCTGCAGAAAACACCACCCTCGCACATCGGCATGCTGAGGCTATCTGCCAGTGCAGAGCTGAAAGCATTAATGAGCGTGCTGCCTTCAGCTGCCAGAGGACAGATATTCTAATGATAATTGGCTGCATTGCAACCTCATATGCACAGCACGTTTCACCATGTGTAGTAACTGGAAAAACCCACTACAGCATTAGAATATCACCTATGTACGTGATCTTTTACTGATAAGGGGGTTTAAGTCCCAAAGATACAAGTTAGTAAGTTATTAGTGACACAAAAGGTTAATGAAAGGGGACACACTTGACAGATTCATCTCCAAGAACAGGATGAGATACATTTGGTCTTTTACCTGGAACTGGAGAGGCATGTGAGCAGAATAAAAAGCAATGTTGGCATTTATAGCATATCAGCATCAAGGTGAAACCAAAGAGGATTATTTTGTTTTAATGCACAAGACTGTAAAAGGGTTTATTTTTATTTTCCATCACGGTTTGTTGAACTTCTCCTGGACTGTAAGATCCCCTTGAAAAATCAAGAGCCTTTTCTCGCTTTTCATACCCCAGACCAGTGGTGTAGCTACTCTTGGTCTCCACGCTGTGCTGTATAATGTCAGCTTGGGGTAGGGAGATGAAGGGTACAGATGAGGAACAGTTTTAATGTGGAGTGTAGCCACAGTAAAGAGAATTTCCCTATTGCAGGAAGCATTGAAACAATCAGAGAGATACCTTGTTTCACAGCATTAGTCATGTGCCTTTTAATTTACATGGATAATGCCTGTGCACTAGAAGAACTGAACTGAAGGATGTAGAAGAGAGTAGACCTTGCTTGATCTGTGTGTGGCAAAGACAGAGGTGACCAGTCTGTCTTTGTTCTATTTTACTATCTCCAAGTGCTACTGAAATATCTCAAAACTGCCTAGGAAATTGGTTTTTCAAGTTCATGTTCTTCCTCCTGCTGTCCCCGAGGGCAGGTACTTTGTTCACTTGAGGGCTGAGGCGTGTTTTTACAGAAATACCAAGTAGTAGCATACAAGGAATTATGTTGTGAACAGGCATTTTACATCAAGTCCCCTGCTGCCCTTTTGGGCAGCATGTCTCTTGGGGATGCCAGCCCCTGGGAAAGCCCTACCGTGTGCGTTCAAAAGGGTGCCTGGCTGCCAGACGATGCCATTCTTCTGGAGGAAGGCGCTGCCCCAGGCTGTTTGTTCAGTGAAAGGGCCAGGGTCACTGACAGATCCCATAATTTCACTGCAATGCAACTCTGCTGACATTTCTTTACTCCAGGGGAAATCTGCTTCATTGTCTTTTCTGACCCTCAGCACATATGACTTAGCCACACACTAATTATCTCCTGTAGTGCCAATGGAGGAATAAGCCATGGGGAATATGTTGTCTGCAAGCTCTGGGGGATAGGATTCACAAGGAGACCTTCAGCCTGACCAGAAGAAGATCCCCCAAAACACCTTTCTGGCCAAGAGAGAGAAGTCCCCCAGAGGGCAGTTTGGAGCGATGAGTAAACCACCCTCTTCAGTGCCAACCTCCAGACTACAATGGGGAACAGGGAGATCAGCCCTTGGCTGGGACCTACACAAAGAGCCTGGCAAATTCTGTCTGGGAAGGGTGGCCTCATCTGCCGTAATTTAGACATCTCAGAGTTAGACATCTAAATGTGAACTTGGGCCCTGAGGCCCAGTATAGTCAGAGGAAAAGAAACAGGCACTTCATCTCAGCCAAGGAAGAACTTTTCATGACAGGAGTCATGTTCCCACCATCACTTTGGTCAAGCTTGAATAATTTTTCTCCTCTTCCCTATTGCCAAGTGGAAATGAGACCATCTTCCCAGGTCATCTCCTCACAAAGCCTTTCATCTCAGACCGTGTGAGCAGCTGCCACAGGACACCTACGTTTCACTGAGGACTCAGTGTTCCCTCTGTGAGTTCAGCCACTTCTGCACCATTCAGGACAAAAATAGCTCTAGGATTACTACTGTTGTAGTGTTTTATTAGTCTTCTAAAATTAGAGTAGATAATACGTAAGTAATAAAGAAGACAAGGAATTAGCTGGTGAAGAGAATTTGAAGACTACACCCTAGGTGGCCCCTAAATTGTCAATGAAGAACGCTGCACATAGTAAACACACCTGAGATCCTAGGAAAAGGAAATTCCCAAACATGATCCTTGCAAAGGACACACTGAATACACTGCTCTGGTTACCTATTAACTCCATTCCTCTCGGTTTGCAGAGAGAGACAGCGGCAGGAAGCACACCGATATTGCAGAGAGCAGAAAGGGCAGCAATTGCTGTACTGCTTACACTCCTGTCAAAGATTTAATTGATGCCTGTGTACTGTCCTGGCACTCTGCACAGTGGTGCATTTGCCCTGAGAGAGCAGGTTAATGATTGGCAAGAAGATTCAGAATACCCAATTCTTCAGCTTATAGTCAAGAAGTGTTGTCCAGCGACTGTCAAACATCAGACAGCCCCACTGGCTGGTGCAGGGGCTCTCAGTGCCCTGGCCTTGGGGAACACATTCATCTTCCCCAGCACACAGTGGGATAAAATCAGGAAGCAGAGATCACTGCAATGCAAAGCAGACTGGGGATGGCCGTGGCAAGGCACTTCTGTCTGGCAGGACAGAAGTGGCAGCCAGGAGCATGCTGTCCCCCGCACAGCCAGATGGAAACCACACCAATCTCTTGCCTGCCCTTCAGTTACAGAGAGGCACAACAGAGCTGGGCAAGCCGGCTGTGCCTTGCAGAGCTTGAGAAAAACAAGTGACCCTATGCTGGCTGGTATGCACTCTAGGGCATGATCTGGCTACGCCAGGATTAGCTACAGAAACAGCAAATAGGAAAGAGGGAAAAAAAATGCCCTCAAGCAAAGCAATCAAATAAGAGGGGTAAGGACAGGAAGGTTTGGACTTTTCAGCTTGGCCATCATCCCTTCTGAAGTGGACGAGGTCCTCCTTCCTCCTCCCCTCACACCATCATCTGTCCCACTCAGTGTTTGACCCACTGGGACTGTGGGAGAAGCAGGCATGGGAGACAGCTAATGTCCTTGTGGGTGCCCAGGACAGGACCAACCATCCCCTGACCCCCTCTGCCTGCTCTCTCCTACCCCTGTCCCCCAACATTAAAGTTCTGTTCTAACCTGAAAAGCAGATTTGCCCCTTCTCTGCTCAGCATTGCTGTTGTCTCTCTGTGCCCAGGCTTGGGACAGGCTGATTTTAAAAAGAAGACTCAACCAGTCCTCGCTCTGCAGAGCTGACACTGACACTGGCCTCAGAGTGAGAGCAGGAGTCCCCTCTGGGTCATGCAGCGTCAACAAAAGGGGAAAAGATCAATAAGTACACTCCAAAGAGCAGGGTCACTTGTGCAACCCCCCTCCATCCTCAAATTCAGCCTGGGGCCACATTGCTGAATTGCCAGGGATGTTCCCACAATGGGAAGAGGTGTAGGGCAAAGGAGGCAGCATAATGCAACCACACCAGTCCCTGGAGTGGACTTTGTGGCCACTCTGTTGAGAGGCAATCCCCTGTGCGCTGCTGTTCTTTGTGCCAGGCAAGTCTGTGGCAGCTGCCAGGGTGTGAAATCAATAAATACGTAAAAGCTGAGTTTTGGGTTAAGGATGATGCGCAGACCCAATGTCAGTGCAGGGTTCCTTGTATTACTTGTCCTGCAATTGAAGTCAATTGATCCATCCCACGAATATTTCCTCCAAACCCAATGCCAGGATTTTAATTTCTTTGAGAAAACATAGATCTTGAAGCAGCACTCTGAGGCCAGCTCAGAGCAGGTTCTTTCCCTGCTTACTGTGACATCTCACACAGGAGCATGCTAGCAGCCTCCCAGGAGCCAAGGACCTCCCAGCACCAAATGCGGACCAGATACCTCCCTGTCACAAACAGCATGTGACCGTGTGACCTCAACAGAGAGCCAAGACACCCCTGGTAGGTGTGGAGCCAGGATAGTGTGCAGAGGTCTCACTATCTCAGCAACCAGACCACAGCTCGTTCTGTAGTGGGGAGGGGAAGAGAGGGTCAGTGCTACTGAGGAGAAGGCACAGAGTTTGGAAGCGTATCACACGTTAGATGTAGGCTGATATGTTGGGCAAATCAGAGGCAGGACCAAAACTTCAGGGATTGCCAGAAGTGGGTAGGAAGGCCTGAGAGGGCCTTTAAAGCAAAGTCAATTAGTTTTTAAGAATCAGGGGAGAAGGAGAGGGAAGTGCCATACTAAATGCAGCTGTCTGGAGGGGAGCCCTGTGCAGAGCACAGGAATGGAGATGAGCAGAGATAGGCCGCAAACACTCAGATCAGGTAAAAGCATTTGTGGGAAGACAGGTTGTGGGGAATGGATGGCACCTTCAGATGAGCAGAGAACTACCCCTCCAAAACCTCTGCGAAATGTATCACCATGCTGATACGCAGGCTTGTGCAAGAGATTCAGTTACACTTTTGGGGCTCCTTTCTGAGTTTGGAGCCTTTGGGATGCATGCCATTCCTTTCTTCCTAAATCATTTTTCCGCAATGGGTGTGTGCCACAGATCTTCACCAGTGCCTAATCCATGAAGTGTAAGGGGAACCTGGCAAATTCATGGCTGTAGGTATACAATGTGCTGTCCCAGATGAACAGCCTGCAGCCTCAGCCCTCCTCCCACTCGGCAAAGCATTTGAACCTAAACTGGATGAATGGAATTTCAGCTCATGTCTCAATGAGTGCTTCAACCTAATCTGGGACATTTTGCAACTGCAGCGGGCTAAGGTCTGTAGGGAGAGATTCATATTTTTTTTAAGGCAGCCAACATCACTGGAAAAACCACACAAAATTTCAGACACATAAAGCTCCTTCCACCTCTAAGTTTGCACACATCATCAGTTGAAGCAGCCCAGCATCTGACCGTAACTTGTTAGCCACTATAACTTGACTAAGTTTGATTAAATGCCCATTCCCTGAATCTCTTAGGAGCCCCAACTTGCAAAGTTTGATTGTTCCAGCTCAAGACCCAACTGCTTCTCCTTTCAGTTCTCAAATTCCCTGGTTCAGTCCCAGGTGCATTGGCCAAGATGATGTCCATCATCTCCTTTAAAACAACAAACAGACAAACAAAGGAGATGCTCTCCTTCACACCCCCCTCCAATAAAGTGCCTTCAGCAGCTAAAACCAAATCCCAAATATCGGAGACTTATAATGACATTGTGAGAGTTAGCAAGGCAGAAGCTCCCCTGGTGATTATAACAACACCGGTGCTTGAGAAGAGTCTTAGCTTCAAGGCATCTGGAATTGCTCTTGCAAGATCCATTGTCAAATGAGCCTTTTCCTTTGTTTAAAAATGTCAGCCTGAAGACCCCTGCCAGAGTGGTGGTATAGCCTGCTTGGGTTCACTCTGGCTCCCACAAGGCTTCAACAGTTCTCTTTGCCCCTCCTTGTCTCCAGGCTTAATTAGGAAATCATTTATCTTTATTGGCACTCTCTTTCCCCTGCTGCTTTGGCATTATTTTTTTTTTTTTTTTGCCTTCATTCCAGAGCAGTGAGCTGTACAGGGAAGACCACAGCCCCATTCATTGTGGGTGGGGAGTAATCTACAGCAGGGAGCTCTACAAGGAAGACCCCAGCAATGAATCTGCCCCAACTAGCATCGCCTGAGGGACTACTGTACAGAAACAGGAGAGGAGGGTATCCCTTGGCTCCACTTACAGGCTAACAATAGGGATTCCTGGTGATACTGAAAGTAGGACACTACTCCCATGGGATGTCATCTGGTCAGCCTGTCCCAAATTGAACTGCCAACCCTCTCCAATCTAATGATACGCCTCCTTCACCACCCCAGCAATCTCCCTTGGTAAAAGAGCACACAAAGAGAGGAGGCTTTAAGGACAGCCACAGCTAGAAGACTACCAGACTCCTGGACCCCCTCTGACTCCAGCTGAAGACCTACATGTCTCAGGGCTGAGACCTGAGCACAGCCTGAAGTGGGGTAGGTTCTCTACACCTCTGCAAACAGAAACTCCCTTGGCTTTCTCCACAATTGCCATTTAACCATTTGCTAGGACAGTCAGAGAGTCAAAATCCAACCTTGACTTCTTGGGAGCCAGTGGCCTCAACCAGATCTCAGATGCAGTCAGCAGAAAACGGTGTCACTTTGGCAGCTCAGAGGGAGTGCCACTCACTATGCTGAACTTCCACTACTGCATGCAATTCTTTCTGAGTAATTTCTCTAGGTTCCCCATCAACTGTGTTTATTTAAATTGAGACAGAGATAAAATTCCAGCCAATAATTTCTTCCACCTTAAAGAGAAGTTTCCTCTTTGTGTAAGCCAGGCTTGCCCCGGCCTGTTACTAATTACAGATGGAACATGCAGTTCAGAAAGGAGGAATCAGAATTGTTCTCCTCCCTCCAGCAAATACCCATTGAAAAAAACTGACTCCTTTGCCTGATGGCACCAGAATTTTTGCCGATAAGTTTAAAAAACAAGAAGGAAGATGACTGATGGAAAAGCTGAAAAGCTGACATGCAGTTAACTGCTCTTCTCCTCCTTACAACATATACTTCCCTTATTTTCAAAGAGATCTCCTACTCTAGGAAGGCCAGTGGGATCAGATGAAAACTTGATCACAAAAAAAGGGCTTCAGGCCTGCTTTCTAGTTAGAAATCTCAAGGGTCTTTAAACACAGAAGGAGGAAAGCCAGGCACACAGCAGTAGAGGAATGAGTCACGAAGGGCAACCATGTTGTTCTTGTCTCCCATCCTAATCCCCTGCATGTTGCTGAAGGATCACACAGTTGCAGATAAAGAGTCTGTGCCCAGCCCTGGTGGGGACTCACAGGGCCAAGGGAAACACTGTGGACAACACCTCCACATCCTGGCAGGGCTCATTTTCCCCAGCTCCACCAGACAACTCTATTGGGTCTTTGGATCAAACTTTTAAAGAAATGATCCTGTGCACCTGGCCAGGTTCTGCATAATCTGTGAAGCTTTTTGCCTCGTGTACTTTCTCCATGAAAGTCCATCTCCAGTGCTCTATTTCTAGCCTTCTGGAAACCCCCTCTACTCTGAACTGAAAGGAAGGGCAGAGGATTATCTGGAGACCAGTGTCACCTCTAAGTGGAACCAGATGTATAAACCCCATTATTCTTGAATTAATCATCATAGGCAAGACATCCTTTCTGAACTTTACATTTTAGGATGCTTATCTTTCCGTGGAGTCCCCTCCTAACATGCTGGATGTAATGATATATATCCATACCCCATGTCCAGTTTTGGGTCTCTCTACTAAACTCAGCCCCACTAGCTACTTAATGGAGGTATGCAAAGTCATGAAGTCTTGATCTTTAGCCTCCATGCACAAAATAATTTTTAATATTTATTGCATGCAGGCAAGACCAGAAGAAGGCAGGTGAGCCAGTAAGCACTCTACCCTTGAGGTGTTCTCAAGAACTGAGACCTAGCAAACCCAGTGGAGAGGAGAGCCTGAAAGCTGAGGATGCCAGACCAGGCGTGTGCAGACCCATTCAGATCTGCTTGGAGAAGTGTCCTTGCACTGCTGACTACTCAACAAGGGGCAAATGGTCAACGAGGGTTTATTGTCTCAGAGCTGTTCCAGCTCGACAGCTGCTTGAGTCTAGGCTCCCTAGCCAGGCCCCAGCCCCAGACAGGCAACCTCTTCACTTCGTGGCATGTTTCAATGGCAGCAGGGAGCAGAAACAGGGGTGGGAAGCAATTCTGGGGTAAAATCAGCAGGGGATGCTTTGGGCTCTCACACCTTTGCTGTTGAGGGAGCCTCAGACACTGGAGGAGGCAGGTGCTCAGCTTTCTTTAAAATGTTTATCCTTGGGCTTATTTTGCCAGCAGGAAGAACTTCTAGCACACACATGTCTTTGGCCTGTCACTGGCAGGCTGTGAGCCAATGTGTTGTCACGGAAACTGGTAAATGCAAAATTATAACTTGACAACAGTGTCCTGAGGAAAGAGGATCAGCCTTCTTCCATATGTGTACGTCCCTGACCCAGCAAGTGTGTGCTCCCCCTGCACCGCTGTGGGTGGGGTGCCATCCTGTCACAGCTTTGTGCTGGACATGGGGTGCCAGGAGGCAAGGAAGGACTATGATCTCTGGGAGCACAGCAGGGAAATGCTGCAAAAGACACTCCTCACTATCACCAGGATCCCTCCCCAGAGAGTTTTGTTGGGTGTTTGGTCTGGGGCTGATTGCTCTCTAGCTGTGAGGGAAATAGCTCCCCAAGATCTCTGGAAGACCCCAGCGCCAGTGAGCTCAGGGTCCCACGAGCTGCCTGCCCGCAGGGATGCAGTGTCCACATGGAGTGGACCAGCAGGCTTCCCACGCCTGGCTGCAGCGGGTGGTGCAGATGTTCCTCCAGGGCATCCCAGCTCCAGTACCCATCGGTAAACAACTGAGGCCATGAGGCTGACAGGGGCCACAGAAATACTGAGGGCAACAGAGCAAAGAGGCAGGCACAGTTCTGCCCTACCTCTGCTGCCTGCAAGCCCGGACAGCCTTTCCTGAGCAGACGGCATCCACTAGATACTAGCCAGTTACCCTGGATCCACTGGTGTGTCCAGCCTAAGCCTTCCACTGACCACCCCTCTGTCTCATCCCAAAACAGCCACAAATCCTACAGTTGTTACGAAGGAGGTCAACCATTTTGGCTGTGACTTTGAAATCAAAACCAACAGGACTGAAATTAAATTAGAGCAATTGACAATGATCCATTCAAGCACTAATTGATTTTTCTAACCGATTTTTTAGTGGCTTCTAATTTTAAAAACTAATACTCTATCGACTCCATAATGAGAAAGGGTGAGCTATTTTTCACACACTCAGACATAACACACGTTAGCAAAGAATTAGTTTCAAGTTTTCCAAGGGGTTGGGCAGTTGCAAGATGACTTTGCTACTGGCTAGGTCAGGATATTTGAATGTAAGTATAGTCACTATTACGGAATAATTTCAAGTTATATTATATGCAAATATTTGTCCTTGAAAAAAATCAACATGGATCCATTTAAATTCCCAGTGAGAACCTCTTAGCTTAGCCGGTAGGGTCTATTTCTCATGGTGTTTTTGCACTGCCTCAACGAGGCAGTCCCTAGGATGACACTCACTGAGAGCAGCTGCCCAACAGCCTCCCTGAGTGGGGAGTTGGGCAGCCACGATGGAGCTTGCCCTGGGTGCAGCAACGCAACATCTTGTGTGAGACAAGGTCTCGGCGAGTGACTCCGGGCCCTAATCAGACAGTATCGTGCTGTGCTCTTGCATCCTTGCAGTCGCCTTAGATGCTTTGGAGTCCATTCAACTTCAGGAGAGAACAGAGTGATTCCTCCCACATTTATGCAGGCTCGCTTTTGGCTGGTGGGGTGACTGCTGAGTTTGGATAGCTTCTGCATTCAAATGCCTAATCACAAAGCAGGATTCACCCCAGGTAACCTGAGCTGCCTACAACCAGCCTACAGCTAGCAGGGAAAGCGCTATCTCCCCAGGTCACTAGACACCCGTCTCAGATACCCAATGACACAGCTACCCAATGAGAGACCCATCTACAAACCCAGCATCTGTCCTCCGCACACCTTGCTCCTCGCTCCCAGCTACTCTTTAAGGAAACTGGGAATCTTGCATACTCTCCCAGGCATAGTAATGGGCTGTGCATGGTCCTGTGACTCCGAGGAAGCATCTCAATATCACTCAGCACAGCACCACACCCAGCCAGACAGTCCCCCAGACCCAGACACTCAGTATTAGTGAGCAGAGGCAGAGCAGCCCCAGAGCATACTTACTTCCCATTCCCATACTTGATCCGGATGTCTTTGCTCTTCTTCAGCTCTTTGCCATCTTTAAACCATTTGTAGGAGGGCTGAGGGTTTCCAGCAGTCGCTTCACATTTCAGTGAAATCTTTTCACCGACGTGGACATTTGGGCTTTTCAGTTTCTTTAGTTTGGGAGGGACGGCTACAAAAAGAGAAACCAGACAATGTGAAACCTGCGTC
The DNA here is from genome assembly GCA_013398915.1 of Dromas ardeola. Lineage (NCBI taxonomy): Eukaryota > Metazoa > Chordata > Aves > Charadriiformes > Dromadidae > Dromas > Dromas ardeola. The sequence continues at coordinate 91,498 of VYZM01012900.1, read as the reverse complement.
TTTCAGAGGCTGTGCACAAGCGATGTGAGCCCACCGATCCCCCTCCCCTGGGAAAAGCGCTTGCTGCCCCTGCTGCCACACGATGGCTGGAGAGGGGCTGTAGGCCAGCTCGGCTCCCCAGGTTTTACCAGCACACAGGTGGGGAAGGAGCACGAAGTCAGAAATACCCATGTGGGGAACAGAGGCAGCCCCCAGGTCTGGCTGGCTCTTTTCTCTGCCACAAGTGGCCAGACTCGACTGTTCCACTGCTGCCCTTACTCATGCAGGCAGGACCCACGTGTCTCCTGCTAGCCCAGGGGTTTGCTCCGCCCTCCAGGCTCTCCCACCAGCCCAGACCCAGGGATGCAGGACCTCAGGCTCTTCCGAGACTACTTTTCCCTGCATCCTGCCATTGCCGCCGATAATTACCAACACCTACATGACCTCTGCCGCTGCCGATGGCCATGCTGCCAGTCCCACAGCCCCACTAACCACAGCCAGAGTGTTTTGCTGAAGAATGAGCAGAGGTGGGTCACAGGGAGCGGTCCCCTGTCCCCAGCAGTGTGTGCCACGGATGCTCCCTGCCTGCTGCTAAGACGGATGGTCATTCAACATGACAGCATCAGCAGCAGTGCAACAGCCACTGAGCGGGGCTGCAATGAAAACCTGCACATATAAAGGACGAGAAGGGGAGGGACAGCTGTTCTTCAGGTCACAGTTAGAAAAATGAAAGAATAAAGCTATTTAAAATGGTCTTAGGACCTGCAATGTCAGGCTGGCCAGCAGCCCTTCCAGTCTGTGATTTTACCACGCATATGGAACATCAGGCAGAGGGAGACACTTCTTACCAACCTCCACCAGGCTTTATATTAAACCTGACAAGAAAGGATTAGCAGGCTTGCAACTTTTCTTTCAACTGACAGCTCTGCACTCTTCTAGCTCCCTGTTTCATTCTCAGTGTTAACCTTAAAAAAAAATAGCAAGTTGCTGGTTTTGCCTTAAGAATATTGGTAACAATTGTTTCCACTTGGCTAAAATTTCTTACAGATAAAGTATTTCCTCTGTCTAATATGCACAAGCCGTCTTTTAATTGCCTAGTGCCTTCTGATCTTGAGATATGGAAGAACAATCAAAGAAGGAGGAACTGGATGGGTTTCATTAGAGCAATTGCTGTTTTATAGACCTTTGTATGTCTCCACTCATCCTTCATGCCAAGCTAAGTTATCGTAGGTTGGTTTTATTTAAAGACTGTTTTCACTGGAAGTGATCTTATACAAAATAAAAAACACAGCAATCATCAGACATATGCTCCCATGGTAGAAAGCTCTGAAGACTCTCGTATTCCTTTGTTTTATGTGCGAGGGCACGAGAAGCTAAATTGTCCTTAATCGAAAAGATACAAACATGGACAGCAATAGAAGAGCTCAGGGTAACCCAAATTGGCTGGGTAAAGATCACAGTGACTGAAAGGCAAACCCAGAGCTGTCTGCACCTGTGAGATGAGAGGTGCCTGGCAGTGTGGGGCAAGTGTTGCAGCAGGTCTGGTCCCAAACACACCAGACCTTCCATTGACTCTCAGCTGCGGCGGGGCCAAGGCACGGGAGCAAACTTCAGATCCAGGAGTGTAAAGGAAGCACCAAGGAAAAAAGAATAAACCCCACCAAATGATCTTCCTGACTGTTATTTTCGCACACCCAAGCCTGCTGCAGGCTCCCAGGAAACCTGTGCCACAGGCAGCAGGATGGAGAGGGCTGCACGTGTGCCAATGGGGCAGGGACAGCACAAAAACCAGCTTGGACAGCTGCAGGCAATTGCTTCGGGCTGCACACTGATGTCTCGCGCTACTTCCCAGGTCACTGTGCTTTGGCACAGACACAGAGGCTTCTGAACAAAAGCAGTCCCAGCTTTCCCCAAATTTCAGGAGTTCTGTGAAAATCCAAGGTGTCCTGGGTTTTGTGAAGCCAATACTGCTGATCCTTGCCTGGAAATGGGTCACCCAGAAGAGCAGGAAGGCAATGAATGGACAAGAGAGCTTGTCTCTTCTCAGAACACTGTGCACATAGAGCTAGGAAGGTAAACAGGACCTTGCTTTTATAGGGGTCATTTTGGGGAATAGGGAAATAGACTCTGACAAATATTTATTCTGCCTGAATGTGTGTGTTGGTTGGCTCCTATTGTACACTGAGGTCACCCTGTACCATGCCAACAGTATACATATGCCTTAAATACTGGGAAGGTCCTGACCTTGTCATTGGTGCATCTGCTTCATATTATTTCCAGGCTTGTGGTCTGCAGAATTATGAAGCAGGCAGTACAGCCTGGGAGAAAGATGTGTCAGCCCTGCCCCTCTCCCCAGAAAATGCTGGCAAGAGCAGAGCAAAACCCAGAAACCTGAAGATCATTGAAGGAGAGGGCCAAGGACAAGCAAAACACCTTACAAGATCTCTGTTCCCGGTTTCCTCCTCACTGATGTGAATCACATCTCACCCAAACCTATGAACGTCTTGCACCTTGTGCTCTTGGCCTCCAGTGATAAATTACACAACATTCCTAAATAGGCAGGTCCAAAGAGATATACACCAAGCGTGGCAGAGATGGAGCTTACATTGGCACAGGGCAGGGGCTCTGCCTGCATTGCACCCCTCCAGCAGGGGGAAGGAAAAAAGGAGGAAAATATGTTTCCTCCCCAGATTGCATGTCTTACTACAGGAGGGAAAAGGACTGTGCATTCAGCTTACAAGCCATACTTCATGGACTGTAATTCCCCAGTTGAATCAGACAGGCCAGTGAAAGGGGAATCCAATCCAGAAATATTTTGGACTGTGTCTGGGAAAAACGCTGTGCACAAAGAAACGGAGCTGCGCTCCCTGACTCCCAGCACATCTGTGCACATTACTGTTACGGTACAAGTGTGGCTTCTGCTCGAACAGCAGCAGGAGCCCCACGCCTGGGGACACAGCATCCAGAGCCACCCACAGGCTGCTCTGGTTGAAAGGGAAGCCCAGCCTTGGTCTCCTGGAAGCGCTGCTCTGGGCTGGAAAGTCTTTCTTCATAATTCCTGCATCTTTTAGAAAAACACAAAAATCCTCATTTAGAGCCATTAACTGCTCATGAGTTTGCTTAATGCCAGCCAAAGACCTTCCACTATTTTTTGTTCATATTGTTTAAACTGCAGCCCTCATTCCTAGCCTGAATTTCTCTAACTTTGGCTTCCAGCCAAGAGATCTCTCTGCCTTTCTCTGGTAAACTTGAATTCCATCTAGCAGCCAGAAACCTCTTCCCTTTTTAGGTACTTACAAACTATGAATGAATCACCTTTCAGCCTACTCCGGCAGTAAACTCCAGCAGTAAACAGTAGCTTGAGAGACCACAGCAGCACACAGAGCGCTAATACTGGAGTACATCAAAGACAAAGTTTTACCTTTTGGTTCATTTTCAACTTCATTTCCTATCTCTGCCCTGTTCAAAGCACAGAGTTGCAGCTCTGAAAGTCATGAGCTTGGTTCAGACATGAGGATTTTAAAAGTGCCCCCTTTCTTTAGTGCTCTGAATATTTTGGGTCATTTTAATCTCCTCCCTGTTTGGTACTTTTTCAAATGCGTCAGGAAAACAAAGTCACTAACTTCATAGATATCAAGATAACATACTATCCCTGGCATACAGTCTCAGATCCCCCATCAAGTGGGGTCCAGGTCCAATTTCCCCACATTTCCACCAGTTCCCGGCTTCCCAGCCTCCTCTGCACAGGATACTGCTGCTCAGATGTGGCCAGTACAGCTTTTGTCAGAGACAAAAGACCAAACCAGGGCCACCCAAATAATCCCATCATCCTGGCACAGGCTGAGCTGAAGCTGCTCTTTCAGCTCCTCATCATCTGAATATCATGGCTCTGGTCTACCAGCTCATGGTCTCCTCCACAGCAAGGTTAGCAAAACACACTGCTCAGCCACCACAACTTCCTAACCTGTTTCAAGAGTTATGTTTCACTAAGAGGACTTTGCAGGAGAAGTCTGCCCTCTGACAACAGTCCTGGTGTCTACTGCCGAGTTACCACCTTCTCATGGAGAGGAGAGGGTTACAAAAGCAAAAAAACCTGAGCTCTAAATTACACTATATGAGTTGCTTGACCATCCATCATAAAAGGACTTATATATACACACTGCTTTAATTAATTCACTTCTGATTACATTTGAATGATTACATTGAAGTACCTTGATGATAACAACACCTCTTTTACTTCTGGTACCTGGAGTATGCCTGAAAGCACCTTAGAGCCTCAACACAAAACATCATTAATCACAAACGGGCAGAGTGCCCAAATGGAGTCCAACAACGGAGCAGTAACAAAACCACATCCCAGCCACAAAGCATCATACATAAACAACTCCTCGGCAGCATAAAGCAGAAGCAAGTCATCCTGGGAAAGATGCTCAGTAAACTCTATAACAGCCAGCAACACTAGCCACAAACACTGCTTCAAGAGCTGTGTCTTGCTCGCTGTGGGACATCCTCCAGAGCGGACAATCTACAGACACATTCTGGGATCTCCGGGCAATGGACATCATGAGTAGACATGACTTTTCTTCCTGGCCTCCTCCAGAGGATGCAGTGCCAACTACTGGAGGCTCCCCCACGCTGCCTGGCACATGGCAGGTGGCGAAATGTTTAGACGGGTGGATCTGGAGAACTGGGAGGACAGGATGCTTCTGTGTCTCCCTGAGCAGCTGAGGAGGAAGGCAGCTTAGATTGAATTCCTACAGAAGAGATTGAATGGTCACAGAAAAGGGAGGCTGAAAAATGCTTTCTCACAGGAATGGGGGATATGTGAGGAGAGTTAGGACCTACAAACTCAGAGGTGATGCCTTGACATGCCTACATCAGAGCAAAGGGTGGGGGGGAAGCTGGGAAGCTGCACAGGTGATCTCTTGGATATGGGCTGTGTTTCTCAGACTGCCCAAGCCATTGGCCCCAGAACAGTCCTTCCACACAGGTGCCAGGACTTCCAGCCTCTGGGCTACTGCACTGGGCTAAAGCTGCAGATCCGGCAGTGTCTCCAAGGGTCTGCACTCCCAATTACCAAAGGACACCCAAAGGATGCTACAGGCACAGTCCTTGAGGCTTCCAGGCTCCTTGCTATTGAAGTACAAGATCTGGAGGCATGACACCCACCCAAGCCACATCTCAAAGATTGCTATTCCCTAAGCTCCTTCTGAAGAGTCCCCACCACTTTGCTGTTCAAAGTCTCACCCACAGGACTGCAGGCCTTCCCTTTGACGTAGGGCACCTCAGATGGGAGAGTTTCAATGTTCTCCCAGCTGGAAAATTGTAGAATTTATCTTTCCATGGGAAATGTTTTGCAGCCTCAACTTGCTCCAAATTCCATCACAAACTTTTGCAAAGATGGTGACTCCTTACCAAACAGAATTTTCCTCATTTCTGTCATCGCTACTACAAGGTGAGGACACATGTCACTGGCACAGAGTATCACCAATGCAGGTCTGGAGACCAGACATGTCTTTAGCGGGTCAGCATGCTCTGCACTGGGCTAACACATCTTACTTCTTGGCTAATGCAGCGCTACTGCTTCTGGTATGTTTGCTGCCTCTACTGTATTTATCAGAGGTGATGCTCCTTTGTCCTGTGTTTGCTTTGGCCTTTAATTGACAGGGAAACAAAACTGAATCTCAGCAGCAGCTCCTGCCTACCTTGACTGTTTGACCGTTTCAACACTGGCTGCAAATGCTAACTTGTCAAAGAGGGACCTGCTCTGAAGGAAGCTCCCTCCAGCCAGAAGGCACGGAAACATGGGGTCCACTTGAAAAAAAGCCCTGCTTGATACTTCACATGCTCTTAGTGTTTGTCCTCCTGTTTTCTGGGTTTTTATAGAGCGGGTAAAAACGCGGTCACTGCTGTCCACCTAGGCAGGCTCTGGCGGCTGCAGCTGGGACTCTGAACAGAGTTCAACTCTTTGGTGGCAGGGTCACAAGGACCCCTCTGAGTCTGTTGACCCTCCACTGCCCCTGAAGGTAACAGGACTGTACTTAACTAAAGCTGTATCTGAAACATGGGAGGGAGCGAAAGACCCTGGCTTTATTCAATGGATGGACACAACCTCCACAAACCACACACAGTCCGGGGCTTGCGGGAGAGAACCTTGATGTCAAACTGACATATTGCCCTATCCCAGCCTCTGCCACAACCCACCGGTGGGTAACTACAGGCTCCAGATTGAGAATATAAAATATAATATAGTACCTGTAATATGCTTAAGGCCACTTATATTTCCAGTTTATGCAAAAAGGATGATCGGACTTTCTCACAACTGTTATCATAACTGTCTTTGCACACTGCAGCAGCTCACCCAGACCTCTACATCCCAGGTAGGGGTACATGGCAGGTAAATGACAATGCCAAATTTAAATTTCCAAGGAGCAGCATTCTTGCTGTAGCCACTATTAGGCCTTTTAATTAACACACAGCCATGTTTCTCTTAATAGATCTGTGATGGTAGGGACTCCACTGTGGGAGCCAGCACGAGGTGACATGGCTCGCTTTAGGTGTTTACACCTCGCTTCCACTGTCCATGGTCTATCTGTGGAGTAACTGCAAAGACCCTTCAGCAAGGGTTAATAACCCAAAGCTCTCCAAGGACATGGGAGATGTACTCTGTGCCTAGCGTGCACCATGCTGCTGTACCCCTCCCATAGAGGTACACCATCAGGAGTCAGAGGCATATCTTTGTGTTCCTGGGAGAAATCACACTTTGACAGCTGTAGACACTAGGTATGACAATGCAGGAGCCGTTCCTCTAGGACATAGAGGGTCTGCTGAGGACATTCACCCAGCTAGCTCACACAGAACAGACAGTGATGTGGAGAGGACCCAGATGTCTGGAAATGTGAAGATGCTGAAAAGACTGCTATCAGCAGATCTGGGGTTGGAATGAAGCTTGGAAACCTTGCTGGAGCCAGAATGACTGCATTGTTCCTCCCTACGTGTCCCATAGCATCCCTACCATACAAGTTCTTTTCCCTTAACTAGGTTCCTGTAGCCCTCTATCTCAGGAAGGAGAAATTACTATAAGGCCAATCCACAGCATTGTATATATTTAAAATTGTTAGTTACAACAATCAGTATTTCCATGACCATTCCCACTGGCCAAAGCAAATTGACTGGAAAGTCACAAGCAGGTTTGCTGATTTAGGTTTGCTCTCTATAGGATCCCTCTGGCAGCTCAAACCACAGGAAAAGGTACCACAAAGCCAGCAAGGTCACTCTCCTCTTACAAATACTGGCTTCACTTACATTAAAAAGCCACTGATAAATTCCTCCTTCTCTGTCTTTCTCTTTCCCACATTTAATATTTAGTTACTCTTCTTTTAAGCGAAAGTATTGAAATTGATGTATGATTCGGTCCAGCACCCTAGGCTGAAATCTCAGCTCCATTGAAATTAATGAGCATTTGGCCACTGGGCAAGGATGTCTTCCCAATACCCAGGCTTTTCACCCAAATTGTTAAGACAGCTGGGGTATGCTTTTATCACAGATTGGGCAGAAATGCTGGAGGTGCCTACGCACATGGCCACTCAAATGCTTACCTGAATAGCACAACAGCTAAAACTAATTCACATACAAATATCCAATATTAAAATCCAGGGCTGAGTGCTTGGATTTGCCAAACCTAGTACTCTATGAACACTAGCTGGTTTGCAAACAATGTAATTGGAGTAGAATTGCTATTGTGTTTGTTTGTTTTGAATATTTTTGGCCAGGAAGTTGTCCTGGAGGTATAGTTGAGCATAAGTGGTCTGGTGGAAAAATGTCATTCATTCTGTTCCTATTAAAACCAAAAACAATAGCCACACAAAGACAGCAGCGACAATTTCTGCTCTTCATGCCTCTAACAATGTGTTTTCAACCCTAACGGCAACATCTTGTTTGTACCCAATTGATTCTGGGATCATATTTTATATAATCAAATATATCTTTGAACAAAGATATATTTTATGAACTACTCAATTTCCAGATGACCTTGGAAACAGCAATTCATAAAATATAGCTTTATCTCTATCTTCACAATCAGCTAGAAAAATGGCCCACCCATACTCTGTGGACTGCCAGTCAAGACCCAGCCAACAAACAAATTACCCAGAGCATCCAAAACTTTAAAATACATTAATTCTGTGTTTCAGCCACTGAACACTAAGCACAAATTACTTGCCCTAGTACCCTGGTAAAGACCTGGGTGGCATCCAACATCTTTCAATCACCAAAGGAAAGTGTAACCCTCACCCCAGGAGCCAAAACAATCTAAGTTAGCAAAAAAAACTTGTTTCATTAAATATTTATTATGAAATCTGTACATGAAACCATATATAGACCCCTTATGGTCATGGCAAACCTAAAGGCCAGGATTTGCTGATGTAAAATGGCCATTAGTGAAATATCACTGGTTCTAGAAAGGGATGAAAAAAATCTCTTTGGTGTTTTACAGCTCTACCAACCACAGGAGTGTTTCTTTAAAACATGGAGTGGAAAAGCTCAGTTAAAGAGGAGATGAATTTTTTTTTAATAGAGACTGCCTGCACCACCTGGGATCTCCCAATGACAAGGGGACAGAAGATGCACCATCATGGGCTGGTGGGAGCATTGCAGGTAAACTTGCAAAAACAAGAGCTGCTGCAATCCTGTGGGTGCAGAACAACCCCAACCACCACCCACCAGGTCCTTCGATAAATCAGCAAGAAGGGCCACTACAAACAGATAAATGCAGCCAAGTCTCTGAGTGAGGCGCAAGGTTTAGCAAGTAAACCTTTCTCTCTCCGTCCAGCCCTGTCTTGTGCCCACCAAATTAGGTGCAAAAGCGAAGGACCAGGGATGCACTCTTAGCTTTAGATAGCACAGCACTTCTGGACGTCTCTTTCCTCCTCTCTCAATATATTGTATTTAAATAGAATGAGGACCCCAGAGATGTTAAATTACTGAGATATGTGCTCTGAGGTCAAGAAGACCATAAAGACAGAGCACCATCTGCAGTACTGCACTGTGGAGGGACTGTTCAAACCCAGCCCAGATCAGCAAAATCCCAGCGCAGAATCAGCGCAGAAACTGACCCAGCAGACTTACAGGTGAGAGTCAGTTTTAACAAGTGGTTTTAAACATGCTTAACATCATCAAGTAGGGAAAAATCAGCAAAACTTGGGATCAGTTACAAAGATGTTAATTCGGGTCAGGCAGAGGTCAAGTGAAGGTCAGATGCAGCAGCCCAGTTTGTAACATTTTTTGGATATTTTGACCTCCCAGGAAGTCCTGAGCCAGAGGACGTCCTGGTGTTTCGTACATGACCAGGTAGAAACACTGCCCAAAGCAGGCATTCAAAGAAGAAAGCACTTCAATGTCTGGCCAAAGAAATTTGGTTAGCAGTCTCTAACATTGAGGTGGGCGGATTTTTAACTTTTAACCTATAAAATCCTATTTGCTAGCATTCCGTGACAAAAGCCAACCACTTGCAGTCTTAATTACAATTTTTTTTTTCCATGTCTCTGCTTACTTTGAAAGTTCACCATTGTCTCTGGTAGGGTTTTGACAAATCCACCAGAGGGTATTTCCAAAACAGAAAGCCATGTTTTTATCGGGATCTCCCCACAAGAAACCCTGGGGCTTGCATTAAAGTCTTGTTTGTTCTCTGTAATGTTATATTAGAAAGATTAAAAGTTTTTCTGTTCAAGAAATGCTTTAAAGCACTGGTACGAAAAGAACCTCAGACAGTGACCGCAGGTCTGGTTTTCATACAAACACAGGAAAAGGAAGGAAAATAAAGATCATCCCTGAGACAGATTTTTCAAGGCAGCCAGACACATAGCGCCCCAACCCCACCAAGTGTGGACGGAATTACCACCCTATACTACACTATTCTCCCAGCACCCAGGACACCCCGGGTCTCTGCCGCTGCTGCTGCGATGGCTGGTCAGGCCGAGCTCTGCGCTCTTCCGATGCGTTGACCCCTCCGTCGGGATCAGCGGGACCCTCTGCACAGGAGAACGTGATCCATGGAAAGGGGCTGGCCGCGCTCCGTGCTGGCAGCACCCGGCGCTGGCCGAGCCCCGCCAAGAAGGGGCCACCACTCTCCTCCGTGGGCTGCAGGGAAGCAGCAAGCTGTAAATTCCATTTGGGACTCTGGGCACTGCCCAGTGGAGACACTAACACAGCGTGTCTCCTGCCTTGTCCAGAGTGCGGCTTCCCAGCATTGTTCTGAATAGCTCTGGACCCCCACTGAAGCACAGCGATGGGTGGCTCACACTGAAGTGTCCCCCAACCAGGCTGATTTATGGCTGCCAGGAGTCTCAAGGATGTCAGCTCTTCCTGATTAATTTTTTTATCCTTATTTTCCCTCATTTTATATTTGAATATTGCTTATTGCAATATTCTTCAGAACTATTCTCTGGAAAGCCATACTGGCTAATTTTTGGCTTGTAAATTGCTCATGAGCAGTTTGTGGCTTGTGTTTAAAAAAAAAAAAATCAAGCAACTCTGGCCCATTTTGGTTGGATAAAGAGATTTTGTGGCCTCCATCAATTATAGTCCCTGACAGCAGTGACAGAGCTCTTATTATCACAAACATACAGTTGCAATTTTAAAATTTGCTTCCTGTGACTCTTCGTTAGAATTTAATCAACAGTTACTGCTTCCACAAACATTTCCGGCAGAAAGTTCACTTTATAGAATATTCACAGGCAAGAAATAAGAGGAAGGTAAAGCAGATTTGAGTTCTTGAAGTGAGCAAATCCTTGCTGGTTGCCCAGCTACTCCACTGAAGGATTTAGGCAAGAGAGGAAAGGAAGGTGTGACACAAATCATTTTCTAGGAGATACTGCAGAAAGCAAGCAACCAAAAACAAAGGCCAATGATGCAGCAGAGAAACATAGGTGAAGAAAAGACAAAAGGCAACATAGTGGGGGCCCAAGCAGAAAGACTATTCTGAGTTCGAAATGGACAGGAGTTTACTGGACCTGCTTTACGTCTAGCTGCACATCGCGAGGTGGGAACTTTCGCCAAACTGGCCAACAGATCCTGCACAACACAAACAACTTAAGGTGAAAACCAGAGTTCCAAACAAAGGATGTTGTTGAGCAAAAAGTTATTAATAGTGCTGGGATTTATCCCAGAAATGTTGCGTAAAGTGGGACAATTCACATCCCTTCTCTGTGCTTCCATTTCCTCTCTCAAAGATCCTACTTAATATATTTGGGGCAGGGACTGTCTCTTGTTATGACTCTGTGCTGTGAATAGCACAAGGGGAACAATGCTGCAGTCGGGACCTCTGGATGCCACCACAAATGCCAATTTTAAGCAGCAGTGACAACAAGCGGAAGGAGTTTGGGATCCAAGGAAGACCTGAGAAAAGACAAGGCACAATGTGGGATTTATCTTGTATTTTAAGCATGGATGGTTCTCATCTCCATACAAGAGAGACAGGGAAAAGCAAAGAAGCAGTTGAGCTAGACAAGAAAGAAGAAGGCTCCCTGCCCAGACACTCCAGCTTAAGCAAAATTCCTCCAGAGCTGCTCCTTCACTTCTGCACTCTCACTGCTCCTCCCCTTCACCATCACTCCAAGCCATCCTTGAATAGCTCTCTGCAGAGGAATGCAACCACCTAGAAACCCCAAAAAGGGATGTTCAGGGGTTTAAGACACAGGATGAAAAACCTGATGGAACGAGTGGGGTCTCCTCTGCCAGGGAATATTTTTGTAGGAGACACTCAGCCTAAATACCCTGTGCATGTGACTTTCTGATAAACCTGTAAAAGGTGCAGTGGTGCTGAGGAGCCCTGGAAAGGCCTGAATAGACCTTTACCATCTTCAGCATCAACAAAACCAACATAGAAAGGCCCAAAGACAGGGTTCAGGGGGACAACAAATCACAGGATTACAAGAATAAGCTTGGAAGAACCCTTCAGAAATTGAGCAGACCACATCCCTGCCCTGAGGTCGGATCAGCCACACTACATCCATCCAACTCATCAGGATCCAGACACACAAACAACCTAGTACTACACATCTACACTGCATCCCACAGAGTACCCCAGGACCTGGCTGACTTCAAGGATATATCTGATCCCAACCTCACAACCTCCCCACCAGGCAATGCTAGATCCCCTCTGGGAAAAGGCGTGGGGTCCCTGCAGGAAAGGCTGTCAGTACAAGGGCACAGTAGTTAGTAGGTGATGGGGAATCCAACCACATTATCAATAGTGAGACCTGTGAGGCTCTTCCGGTCCCCAGGTGCAAAAGAGATGTTCTACCTATTCCCAAAGGTGTAGCCCATCTTTCCTTTTGTCTTCCAGTCCTTTACACTGCCCCTTCTTTCTGTTTTGTTCTCCTTGCCCATGCTAGCTGCCACCAATCACAAGTGACCAAAATCACTCATCTTTGTCCTTCCTGTTTCAATTCACCTTGGCTGTGAGATGCATGTTTTTTTCTTTCCTTTGCAAAATCAATGATCTTGAAAACCTTGAATATCACTCTTAAGCCCTAGCATCATCCTCCTCTCACTTCTGGAGATGCTCACTACCTCCCACATCTCAGTGAAGAGCTCCAGGCACCTCTGTCTTCATGAAATCGAGAGGGCCTGAATCAGCCTCTCAGACAGGCACCTGAATGTTGGTGCTTCTTTTCCGGTTTTCTGCCAGTTTGGGATGGTGCATCAGTAGCTCCACTATCACACAGAGCTCAGAAATACTTCAGTGCTGCTTTGAGGCTGTGTCACTCTCTGGTCACACTCTCCCCTGGCTGCAGGATGCAAAAGCTGAGCTTCCACTTGTACTCACGCTCCGTGAAAGGAAACTGCTCTTCACCCTCATGCCCTGTCTGTCCCTGCAGTGGCAGTTTCTCTACATAACGGTCAAGCCTGAAACACCAAGAGAAGAAAGCCTTCCTGCTCACCTAGAGCTGCTGTTTGTAGTGACAGAACCCTCGTACATATACAGAGGACGGATCCATCCCAGACCCACTTTTATAATCATGCTTCTGAGCAAGGACCTGTGCCAGTAGTTACCTGGGTCTCAACCAAAGCCAGGGGATCATGAAGACTGAACATCACAGTCAGGCGCAGCCTATCCTATTATGCTTTTCATCCCATTTTTCAACTTGCGCCCCTCCCTTTGTAATTTGGTGGTAAATAAGTGTCTGGTCAAAATATCAGATAATTAACTGGGAGCGTCTTTGTGAACATGAACAAAAGCTAAACGGACACCTCAGACAGGATCACACATCAGCCCTGCCATATGAAGGATATTCTGAAAAACCTCACCAGGTAACTAAAGGCGAACAGATCCAACTTCCCAAGTACACTCACAGACTCCCCTTAGTTGCCGTAGGAGCCCCAAGGAAATGCAGCAGAGGTTAACTACGCACAGCTCACCATGAAGGGCAGCAACTGGCAAGACTTTAGCTCCCAACACTGCTCTCTCCTTCACTCCCCTGACAATTTGACACACTGCTGTTTATCCTAATCCATTGTTCATGGTCCTCCCCACCCAGCTTTCAGTCCATGTGATGCTCTCCTGTCTCTACCAACTGGAATTAATTTGGGGTGCTAGGGCTCTATCGAGAGACTATTAAAATCTAAGTGCTGGCAAAGTATTACCTGATTTCATGCAGATATTTTGGCCTTTTATCAGACACCCAGAGTGAACGAGCAAGCCATCACAGTTTTCTGGGGCAGCTGGCTTGTAATTCCTGGCTCCCTCAGTGATCCTCTGAATAACCAGGTAACTTTGACAGGGAGATCCTGGTCAGCAAGGACTCTTTAACAACATAAACCTTACTCTCCCAGAATTCCCCTCTACTTCTAACTTGTTATGTAAAGCTGATGCTGCTAAAACATTTAGCTGAACTTAGGTCAAGAGAAGATGGCTTTTGAAAGACTTCCAGTGGTTCATTTGCAATAAATGGCTGAGGAATAAATCATTTCAGCCCTGACGAGTCCTCAAGCAGCCAACTCTGATAGCAGGGCAACTCCAGCAGCGAAGAACAGGGGAAGGCTTCAGTGACGCGTGGGGACTCGTGACAGGCACAGAAAGCAGCCAGAAAAGACCACCATGCTGCAGAGAGACTGCCGTGTTGGGTTAGACCATGCTCCTTGCTAGACAGGGACCTCCACTTCATGGCAGCGAGTATCACTTACTCCTTTTGAATAACTTCCCAGTAGGGAAGTCTTCTGCATTCTCTCAAGGCCAGAGCTGTTTATCTGCCCTTATGCCCAGAAGCTTGTAACACCTGCATGTACTTTTACCCTAGTTAATCCAGCTGACAGCATGCCTATACTTCATATAAACGTTTCTCCCTTTCTGCCAGTCCTGCTATGCTCTTGTCCTCAGTCACTGCAGTGACAAAAAGTTCCAGGGGATACTGACATACCAAGTGAAAACTGGCTGGGAGCAGTGAGGGACGTCTGGGCTTCTACCTTTGGCCTCAGCGGAGGCATAAAGAAAGAGTGCTTCATTTATGAGACTTTCTGTACCGTCACAGTGTCCCTTCTCCTTTCAGAGACCTCAGGTTTCAATCCTGTGGGATGCAAGGTGTTTCAAGGGTCCCTTCCCCGACTCCCAAATACAAAGGTCCTTCCCTACTCGCACATCCTCCTTGCAAGAGCCACAGTAATGCTTCACATGGAAAGCACTAGCAGCCTTGCACCAGTGTGACTGGGGGCATGGGACCTCCATCCACGACTGGAGCATCCATCCACACCTCCAACCCCGGCTCAGCAGGCACAGTCCACCCATGGACCGCAGTCAGCTCCTCATAGGACCATTTCCCCGGCATCTCAGGTCTGGCATGGTGGGACCGAGACAGCGCTGGAGGGGTGGATTTGAGGACAAGGCTTCAGGAAGGTTCATACTCTGGTATGCGAGGGCCACAGACGACAGCTAGGGTGGCCAGTCTGATAGCCCTCAGTGAGGACCATATTTGCTGTCTACAAAGCAAAATACCATACCTACACACAACTCCCGTAGCATACCGCCCCAGCAACTCAACCAGCTCACGTGGAATGCGGGCGCAGCGCAGAAGGCCTGCTGACTCAGAGCAATTCATCAAGTTGAGTCCCAGTCTGCTCTGACAGGTTCGGACTCGAGCAGCTAGTCCAAGCCCAAACCTGAGGAAGGGGGACTGTCAACTCAGGTTGGTCTGTGCAGCCTCTCTACTCAGGGTGGCTTTTCCACAGGGTACCAAGAACCCCTAAGGTGGGCTCTGCTCTGAAATGGTCCCCCTTTTCTGGGTACACAGGGAGCCTGAGGGCACCAGCTTCCTTCCCGCCACCCCCTTGCCTCCTCTGCGGTGCTAACTGGAGCCAGCATCGAGAATCCAAGGCCAGCTCAGAACAGAAATGCCACAAGAGCCTTTGGCTGCTCAGGTCAAGTGCGGTTGCTCAACCTAGTCCAGCCAGCAGCACGGTAAAAATATCAGCCCTTTTTCTGCAGAATAAGAGGGTTTAAGGCAGGAATCTGGTGCAGAACGGTTCTTTCCCTTTAAATTCACACCCTAGGCCAAGCAAGTTTTGCAAGAGCCTCCCTGTGCAGACAAGCCCTGAGGCTTCAATGCAGAAAAATGCGCCTGCTGGGGGAAGCACCCAAGCCACTTGGAGACCAGGGCCCCGAGTATTACAGTGGGGCAGCTGCTAAGCCTGCACGTGGCAGAAGGGATGGAGCAGGCACAGAGGTGTGTGTTCTCCATTAGCATGAGAAGACAGCAAATATGTACAACAGACCCTCGATGTCTCTTCTGACCTGCAAAAAAGCCCACAAAAAGAAGAAGGAGAAAGGAGCAAAGGGCAGATCGATGCCACACACTCAGCTCAGCTCACTTGGAAATCATGAATTGGGCCTTTTCTCCTTCTCAAAAATTGTAATATTGGATTAAATATAATGAGCTATCCATCTAGAGATGTCTTTGAGGCTTGTTATTATCTGTGATATAAAGGACGTTTAGGTCCAAGAAAGGACACACTGTCTGGCTTTGCCCTGCAATGACAAAGGATAAGAGAAATTGGAGATTTCCAGAAAATAAAGTAAATACAACACCTGGAACTTTATGGGAAATAGCAGATTATCACAGTTCTGGCAATAAAACCAAAACTGTGGGCACTGCTTCAGATTACTACTGCTTCTTTTTTCCTTTCTAACTCCCCAAAATGAACAAGACAGCTACCTAACCCGCTAAGAAAACCAGAGCTGTGACTCATGCCATCTCTCTCAAACACTAACTCAAAACATTACCAATACAAAATGTTACAACACATGAAATGAGCAATGGCCCTGGTAACACAAGGCTTGTTCTTAAAATTGCATGGCCTGCCCACATTTTCTAAATATAGGATAGACAAGGAAACCTCTCCAGAAGCACTAATAATTCAAACAACCAACCAAACACAGAGGTGGTTTTGAAAGCTGTTATCAACATATTTCCACTGCACAACATTTCTTTGCCTCTCCTGCGTTCTCTTCTGCCCATGAGCAGCAGGTAGAACAGATAGGCTCGACCACAGAAAGAAGCTATTCCGTGAAATGCGGCTCAGGAAAGACCTAAGCAACAACAGCAGCATTGCAGCTGCTAGTCTGCAGATTCAGGAGGCCAATCTCACACCTGGAAGTTTGCCAGTAGAAGATCTAGAAGTATTACTGAGAAAAATTAAAGCCTGGGAGGTCTGTGGAAACCAGGGTCACTTGCCCTGGAGTCTGCAGCACCCACACCATCATTAGCAGGACAGATCAGCATCGATGAGCCTGCCTTGACAAAGAAGCTGAGAGAGAGAAGCACTGAAGAGCCAAAAGCATGCACTGTCACCAGTACATAAGGGCTAGGCGCCAGGGCTACACAGCGCAAAATTTTAGCATGCCTTTACTGTTTGCTTTACCAATCCAAGAAAGCGACAGAAAAGCTTGCTCAGGACCTCTTAACGTAGCAATGTTCTTTCCTGACTGCAGCGTAGATATCACACTGGCTGGGCAAGGACCGTTTGCCCATGGCAACCTTTTTGGCTTGACAACTCTTCTTTGGTTATCAACAAATCTCTTCATCCTCATGCCTGAAAGTGCACAACTGTGAATCAGGAAAGCTGAGTCAGATCCTCTGTCTTGTTGTTAAGGAACGGGCTGCTGCAGTGCAGCATGGGTGCCTACACACAACCACTGCAGCATGGGAAGAGCACTGTCCTTCACCTCCTGTCTCCTGCAGGAAACTCAAGTGTTTATTTAACCATCGTTCGCAACCATTCCTCCAGATTTTTACCATTTTCTCCCCCAACTACCAGCATTATTTGCCACGATGTCCCTCCTGAAATCCACCCATTGGCATTTCTTCAGGGAGTCCCCCAAACCAAGATACCCAGGAGTTTACTACGGCTCTCCCTTGATCTAAATGTGTCCACTTCAGACAGCAGAAAGGTTTCCTTATTCCTAAATGGTCTCACTAGCCCTGCTGGACAGAAAGGGGGTGCCCAGGACTCATCAGGGTGGGCAGTGGGAAGGATACCCAGAAATAGGTAATTTGTGCTGCCTCCCATCTTCCTGAGATGACCTTTTTAGGGGAAAAGGTTCAGATTGTGGACAAAGACTATTCACATCTGGAAGGACTGGGAGAGGTAACCCAGGACTGAGTGGGAAATGTTCTTACAAGTAGAGAAAAAGCACGGACATTATTATACACACACTGCTTTTGGTAGAGTCATCATTTCATGTAAGAGTCAAGATAATTTCTGGTTTGGGCTGAATGTCTTTTTCTTGATCATATAACCGGCATCTCTGCAATGTTAGGACCTCTTCTGCGATGCAAGTTTTAGCTGTGTTTGTTACCCAACAGCCAGCTAGAGAGTTTATTTTAGCATTCATTAATCATGCCTCTCACGCAGACTCTCAGCACAAATACAGAAACCTAATCTCATTTATTGACAAATGTGAAGCAAAATACACTTCCATGCCAAAGAGAAGTTCATCACATTCCTTGTCCTTGCCCTTCAGGCAAAAGCCTGAATGAGCAGATGAAACATGCAAGATCTCTGGAAGGGAAACAAATTGCTTCTTGGGTAGCTGCAATCAGGCAGACTCCTAGCCTTTGAAAGACAGCCTGCCCAGCTCCAGCAACTCAACCTATGGATCCAGAGACTGTTAGCAAGACTTTCTGGATCTGAATCACTTCAACACCTCAGTCATTTTCAGGCAACCAAGATGCATACCACAAGATCTGCAATTTTCTCTGCTCATGGCAGAAGTCACACAGACTAGCACTGGGATATTGTGTGATGTAGAACTGATCCTGCTGCACAAACTGCTGTGTCCATCAGTGATTGCATCATGGAGCAGGCATAGCAGCAGTACAGCCTGGCTCTGAAAACCTTCTGGCTGAGAAAGCCCTGCCTTGCATTGCCAGCTGTCTACCCACAGGGAGGAATGTACCAGCAGCAGTAGCCCCTGCAGTGTCTCACAAGCCTCTTTCCCCCATCAGTATTCCTCTTGCTTGCAAACCCTGCAATGGAAGTCAGGCAGGTGATTTTTTTTTTTTCTTTTTTTGGCTTCGTAGTGCAGCTGAGGCTTCTCTCCTGCGGAAAGCAGCAAGTTGGCATGGGCACAGTGGAAGCTGGTTACCTTGCCGTGCAGAACAACTGCGCTACCAGCTGAAAGATCCTCCTTCCTGAGCATTCCTCTCTTCCAGCCCTGTCCCACTTGTCAGATCTTGGAAACAGAGACAGGCGTCTGAACACAGAGGCAGTGCAGGCAAGTGGTCCGTGGCCAGGTTCAAGGGAGCAGGCAGCCCCTTTGCCTCAGCTCCCTGGCCAGTTTTCTCGCAACAGCACCAATAGCCAGTTCTCTGCTGGGACCTGAGCTCATTTGCTGATCTGACTTCTCGCATCACAAATGTGGGAGCTCTACCAATAATCTGGCCAATACCACTGGTCTGAGTAGACTCCACAAACCAGCGCCTGTGCACACACCACTCGCAGAGTAAGACCAGTTTGCCCCTTGAGCAAGGAGGCTTCTCCCCGGGAGCGCTTAGCTCAAGCCGAGAGGTGGGGAACAGCTTTAACACAAAGAGCTCTTCTGGTGTGCTTTGAACCAGCGACATAGCTGCTGAGCATGAGAGTTTTTTCAGTGGTTTGACTGGAGGAAGAGATGTACAAGAGGCATACAAGGAGCAGCATCAGTACAGGCTTTGCCAGAGTGGTGTGCTAGCCAAAATTGCATACCCACACCCCCCAGAGGGCTAGAGTGCATCAGGAACCAGGGGACTCTTGCAAAGTGCCATGGACTTCAAAGTGGAATAAAAAATCCGTGTGAGCACAAACATATGTACACATGCACAGATACACAGTTTCAGAGTTGGAATAAAGTCCCAGCCTTCAAATCAAAAAGCTGCCGAAAGCAAGAGGGTTGGATGCTCAGTTGGTACGTATCACAAACACACCAACAAAGCCAGACGAGATAGGTCCAAGAAACATCCACTGAGAACCTGGCTGATGGATTTTAACCTGATTTTACCCTGAAATTAAGCAAATGTGCAAATTCTGACACCAAAAAGAGGTTTCTCTGAAGTGCTTCCAAACATCAGTCAATGATGGAGGAAATCTGCTTCAAATTTGGGGTGTGTTTTTTTTAAAACAAAACACTAAAGCACCTGACTTCAGTGTAGTTTTAAGGTAATTTAAAGTTTCACTGCTTCCCTAAAGAACACTTTTTCTGTCCATCTCACACACTTGTAGCTGTCTTTCTTTTTCTGAGCTGACAGCCACTGAGTCTCAGACTTGGAGTGCAAATGTGGTTCCCTTCCCCTCCCCATCCTCACCAAGCATGAAAATTCAGCAACAAAACCCAGGCTCTGACTTCCATGTGTAGTTAAAAATTTTAGGGGATAGCTAGGATGAGATAAGCTGTAGAAGAGCTCCAGGACCATCGGACTCCCCAGAAGTATGATCATCACTATTACTGCTTGGAGACAGCCTTGCGTGGCTTATTGGTCTTCTCTGCAAAGAAGCTCTCCTTCATACAGAGAAGCTCCTACCTTCCAGACATGCCTGAACTAAAATTCTTTATAAGGGCTGATGACTGAGTCTGCCAAGCCTAATTACCAGAGTTATTAATTACCTAAATGTTTAATTTTTACCATTATTACTTGTATTTATTGTTACAATTTGGAACATCTCAAAAATGCAACAACGTACCACTGCCCTTGTCAGAGGGGAGACAATCCTAGGTCACTTCAGCTCAAAACACAGCTTTCTCTCTGGAGCACAGCACAGGAGCCAGGAACGTCCTGGCCAGGAGGCCACGCTTGTCTTGCACTGCTCTGGATGCTCTCACAGTATGTTGAGGGAACCTGCAGTTTTGCTCCCATCAGGCCCTTGCGAGCCTGGTGAGAGCTTCCCTCTTGGGCAGAGTCACATCTCCCAGTCACGCGATTTTCGTTATCCTGCCCCAGACAGGAGGTCAGCGCAATGGGTGATGCATGTCCGAGCTCCAGCCCGAGTGGAGAAGCCTTTGCCCTCCCAAACCGCCTCTGCTGCCAGCACATCCCTCCACCTCAGTGGTGCTAGCAGATCAGTGGAGGGTTACCAGTGGTCAGGACAGCATGCACTGACAGAAACCCAAACAAGTAGCTTGACACAGCACCGAGCAAACTTCTGGTGAAGCAGGGGTGGTGGGTGGCTCCCACCCAGCTTTCCACTCCCCTCCAGCCTCATCCTCAGTGACATGAGAGGCAGCTTTCCCAAGGGAAAGCTCCAGGTTACCTCACTGCCTGATGGCCTCTGCCCTGAACGCAGTCTCCAGCACAGGGTGGACGGCCAGCCTTTGCTGGGACTTTGCAGTCCTGCAACTTTTCCGTCAAAGGAACTTGCCTGGAACTATAGGCCTAGCTGTGAGCTGGAAGCTCAGCTGCTCTGGGACTTAGATTCTTCCAGTTCTCTTCAAGAAACACTTTGGTTTTTATGGAGCTTTGCTCCCAGAAGAACACAAGCACATCCAAGCAAGGGCTGTGTATGACTCACAACTCCACTCATTGCCTACTGCAAAACCATAGCCCCACTATAACAAAGCACCTAGTCACTTAAAAAGGCACAGGGTCATATGACCCCTATGCTGTACTCCCCTTATGCACCTGAAAGTGCTCCTTGGAGCCCCAGGGAAAATGAGGAGGGGTCAGAGGAACAAGAAGCTCATTTCCCCTCCTCCCAGTGCCTCTGGAGTTATGCAACAGAAGTGGGATGCAGGTCCACACACTCACCCTGCCCTAGTCCCATCTTTTCCAGTCAGTTTTGAGTTCCAATGCATGCCGCAGTCCCATTAGCACTTGCCTCAGTGCTGAGGCAAGACTGGAGATGAGGGACTCAGAGCGGGAGGCTGGCAGACCAGATGCAGGAAGAAGGATGACAGACCCATGCTGTTCACAGCAACACAGCTTTCCTTTAGCCACTTGCAGCTGGAGCCTGTCACATTAACAAAGGCAGGAGAATGAGCCAAGGGCATGATCTCAAAGGTCAGCAGCCAGGCTGTGCTCAGCCCCTCTCCAGGTGTTCCTCCTCTCACCACAGACTGCCTTTCCCAGGTTACTTACATCCACCTCCAAAAAGGGATTGAAAATGGGATGCCCAAGGCTCTGACTCACCAGCTTTTGGATCCATAGTGGAATTACTTGCTAATGTACCATTCTGCTCCATCCTGCACCTCTGCCAGGAGTTCATAGGCCCCTAGTCTGCCTGAATGGAGAGATGGGTTATTCCTCAACCCTGCTGGGTCTCTCTCCCATAACCCTTCTGTTTGTATTAACACCTGAGACTAGAAGCCAGGGGCAGTGGAGGAACAGAGCTACATGTTCATTTATCAGTCCCTCCTTCTGCAGAGCTAGTAAGCTCCAGCAAAAAGACCAGAAAGCAGCTGGGACATATAACCTCTTCCTTTACCCCAGAGTGAATCACTGGAGCTTGTGAGTCAGACCCCCTCCGTTCCCAAAGCTGTGCAAGTTACTGCACGTTCGCTGATCCCTGGTAACTGGCCATATGCGTGCTCCCATCCACATGGCAATGGCAACAGCAGTCCATTAGTTTAGCCAGTGGAAATGCTCTAGTGAAAACATGCATGTGGACAGATCCTGGAGCACAGCTGACATCTGGTACCTCGTGTGTCTGGGTGTTTATAGAAAACAAAACTGCTACTGTAGGATATCTGCTGTGGGTTATCCTTCTTGTAAACAAACCTTTTGGCTAATGTTTCCATGAGCTCCTTAGAACTGGAGTCTTTCCTACGAACAGAAGACTAAGAACAAATCAAGACCAAATCAAGAGCACGTTCACCCTGCAACATGGACAGAGCTCACACAGTGGTACATTAGCCAGTGGTGAAGGTGTTTTGGTTGCACTACGGTTGAGTATCTCTGATAGCATGAGCTTCCACCACAAAGCCTGCACCTAGCATCTGTAAGGGACTTTCACGTCCCTCACCAAACTCTGTGTTAATGTGGCAGCACTCTAAAGCACCCCAGGCTGGTAGACCTGGCTAATGTACGCCTGCTTCTGCTGTGATCCTACCGGTGCCTTGCACCCAGGGGCACGCTTCCTCCTTAAGACCTCTGGAGTTTCAATTGCAATAGCCTTCTGCAAAACCTCTCTACCAAATCCTGAGTCATCTGGGAACTGAGGTCAAGCTGGCCCCTACTGAAACATCAGATACTCTGCAGATACTCTACACCTGCTCTCCAAGTAGTTTTCCAGCATTAGAATTTGCCATGGGCAGTTCAAGAGAAAGGCACAATTCCTGTGCTCCCTGCCTTATTAGCACTGAGAAAAAACAAAAACCTTAAGCACGCGGAATGTTTACCTCCGCACCAAGTAAAAATAAGAGAGAGTGCCTGGGATCGCTGGGGAATTTAACCAACAAAATGTTTTACATATCTCTGATCTTTTCTCCCCAGGTGACCTCACAGAAGTACAGATGAAATGCAGAATGTTTCCAGTCTCATGGCCCTTCTCTTTCCACGTTGCTTCTTGCACTATCAAGGTGTCCTCCAGCCCTTTTGCTTCTCCTTCTGCTGGTGCACTGGCCTCCTAATCCACTGCCACAGCTCTGCCGTTTGCTCCCCCCTGTTCGGCTCTGAACTTCTGCTTTGGCACCAGTCCATTTGTCCCACTTCTCCAAATCTTTCAGGAGTGCAAGAGGGCAGCTTCTTTTATACCCACACTCTTGCCTCAGTGTCAAGTCTTTGATTGCCCCAAGGCATCCAGTGTCTGATGAAGTACCATCTTCTCTTGCAGTGAGGAAGTTTTCTTCCAGACCTGAAGTTTGCCAGCATTGCGGGAGCATTATACATTTATTTGCTGGTCTGTTGATGCATTCTGCAGCTCACGTAGTCCCTGCTGGGTGTGCCTTCCACATGTGTTGGGTGGGACACAGTCTGTCTGTCTTTCAATGCATCTTACAAACATCTGAAAGAGGGATCCTAATGGTGCTTCTTCATAGGTGGACACCATCTCCCCCTGGAGGCCTTCACAGGCTGTTCCACTGGCTAGATCTGTAGCTGAGGCACTCACTTTAGGACAGCTGCATCACTAGAGGCATAAAAATGTGAGTTTAGGTTAAAGATAGCCCTTGTCCTCAGAACAAGGCTAGCACTTCATATGAGATCAGCAATCTTCTTTTACACATTCACAGAAGCCAAAAAAAATTGCATTAAATGCCACAGTGGAAGAATCCTCTCCTCCCCTGAGTTTGAGAGACCTCAGGGGAAATCTAGCACCCCCCATGGCACACTGATGCTCTTTCCTGAAACTACTGTTTCATCTCTCTCTTCCTCTAAGAGGTTTTTCTGCTGCTCTGGTTCACTGGAAGTGAATAGCTCTACTACGTGGGGCAGTTCCCCCAGACCAGCTGGCAGGGCTGGGGAGATCACCTCTGGAAGTCGGAGTGAGTGTTTTTCTGTGCCAGAGCTGTCCTGGGCTCTCTGCAGAACACACCACGAAGGGGTGTCTAGAGGTAATTTCCCATGCAGACATCTATGAGCACAAGGGTAGATCAAGACTTTCAGAGTGCCATAGGTAACAAAGTTTGGCCCTCAGCAGGCAGAGACTGCTCAGGGATGCAGTGTGAAGAAGGAAGGCTTTCCACCCTTTTATCATTCCCCAAGTCTCCCCTGCACCAGCCATCTAAAACAAATGTTCCTGTCTCTATCCCCTGAGTGTCTTTTTAGGACTTTTTTATGTTCCTCTTCTGCCTCCTGGTTTCAGAGGGATCAGCACATCCCATTTGCATGGAAACACTACAACCCGGGGAAAAACAGAATACAAATTGCCCTCGCAGTGCACTGCCAGTTGCCTGATTTGTGCCAGGGCTGGGTTTTTGCATCAGCCCAAGCATGCTGGAGAGGCAGTCTGAGGTCCAGCCACAAGCTAAAGAAATAGAGTCCACAGGATGCTCAGCTGCCTGGAGTGAGGGTCTATGTACCAGGACTGGGGCATCTGCTCAGAATTGATTGGGGGAGGAACTCCTCTTGTCTAAAAGTCCTTTTGGGGAAGCATTGCTGCAGTAGCCCTCAGACCACATGGCAAAAGTGACCCATGATGGGAAAAGATGTTCACAGATTCCACTGATACCAACCAACCCAACTCAAAGTGGGATTTGGTTCAGAGACACCACAGAAAACCAAGTGCCTTCCTCTGATGGACCCACGGAGCAAACAATGGGCAAACTCTGCAGCAATACAAGGCAAAGGAGTGACCTGGATCTAAGTAACCTCATTAAGAATGAATGCAATAAAATGACTGTGTTCACGCTGTGCAAGCTAAACCCAGAACCTTTCTTTTCTTTGGTTGAGGTACAGATAGTATCATTGCAATCATCCCCAATTCTGCCCTGGATCCACTAGTAGAGAGAAAGGGGTTTTGCACTCTGGCCAAAGTGTTCAGTTGTGGGATTTATATGTGATAAAACACCCCTACAATGCACCTCAGCAGAGGACTAGGTTGTCAGCATGAGTAACTACGGGAAAAGGGTATTTACATGTTCCCCCTAAAACAGTAAGCCATTGCAGGGCTTTGATGCAGCACTAGAAAACAGAGTGTGGTCTGACCCCTCAGCTCACAGCTGGTCCTTTCCCCTGCTCGTAGTCCCCATGGCCCTTGGGCAGAACCAGTCATCTTCCAGCAGCTGCTGCCTCTGCGTGGTGGTTTCAAGCTCCCTGTTCTGAAGCCATCCCAAAAGTCTCCTCCCAGATGCCACAGCAACAGCTATGTTCTGATGTCATAAGCAGGAGACCATGCGTGAGGTCAACCTGCCACAGCATCAGCACCCGCTGCCACCCCGGCAGCTCTGGAGCAGAGACGGTGAAAGAGCCCATGCCCTGGGTGGTGAACAGAGCTGGGTCTCCGTGCTCGGATCAAGGGATGAAAAAGGGCAGGGGCAAATCCTGCCACCAATGATGCCAGTGGGAAGCCAAAATCAATCTATTCGGGTCAAAAGCACTCACTAGCATCACGGTAGCAGGACTAAGAGCCCAATTGCATCCAGGCAAACGAAGAGCTAAATTGTCTGACAGACTCCTCCAGGACTCCCTCCAACTTGTAGCCTCTCTCAACACTGATAAAACACAAAGTCTGACAGAGTTGCCGCTCTGTCCAAATACATTTCCAGATAAACCACAGATAAGAAACAGCCAGGGATAATCCCTCCCTGATACCATGACAGAGTAAGAAATACCACTGTGTTGCATTACCACCAGGACACTGCTGTATCTGCCCAAGACAGTGCTCGCGTTGCCCTGGCTCATACTCCCCATTTACTCGTGAATCGAACTTTATCAGTTAAAGGCAATCTAAACATTTTATCCTGGCAACATCTTAAGTATTGCCTGGCTCATTCAGCAGGGAACAGTCAGATCTCCTCAGGAACAGCCCGATTTTGCTAATAAGCGTATCAGCAATGAGCGAAGGTTTGCAGTCCACGTGTCTTTAACTACAACTCAACACAGTTACCTCAAAAAGCAAGGCTATAACTTAATCTGATCTCTGAGAGTTGGTCTGTCCCAAGGAGCAGTCCCTGTGATCCTCCAAAACAGTGGCCTTTGATATTTACCTCAGGAAGAAGCAAGAAAACAACCATCCAAACAGCAAAACTCGACACACCAGAACCCCCAGAGAATGAGCACAAACCCCCTCAATTACCATATCACCATGACAGGAACAGAGTGCTGCTGTTTTTTGAAAAAGTACATTGCCCTGAATTCTTGGGGCTTTGAGTATTTAAAAGAAAAAAGAAATAAAATAAAAAAAAAAGGTAAGATCAAGAAGAAAGCAGTCCTACAACAGCAAGAAATATGAATGAGATGCAGAGATTTGCACACTTGCCTGGCAAACGCTCCCTATCATTTGCACCCTCATGCAACCCACGAGTACTTTCATGCTGGCTTTCTGGCTTCTCTCTTCTTCCTATAAGTAAAATTTGTTAAAAATGGGAAGTACCTTTTCCTGGGTCAGGTTCTCTTTCCCCTTTTTTCCCTTCTTTGTTCTTTTTGGTCTTTCCTTTCCCTTTTTTCTTGGTCTCAGACATTCTGCACAAAGTGTTTACAGTCTCAGGAAAAGACAGTCCACACCAGATCTATATGCCCCACGACTGCTACTCCAAATGTTACTTGCCAGCTGCAACTTCCGACTGTTCTTATATTGTTTCTGACACAGACAACACCCACCACTGGGTGGAGAAGCAAAACTTTAACCGTTTGCTCACTGCTCCCAGTTGTCTGAAAAGATGCACTGGGTTACAGTGGGAGGGCGAGGGGATCAGTGCTACAGGATGGGAGTAGCTCTCCCAAGAGTATTTTAGACGCACGAAGTCTAAAGGTGGTTTTCTGCTTGCTGGTTCTGTCTCTGGCTGCAAATAAGTTCTGAACAGCCTCTGGAGCATCACAGAAGTAAGTGTTTTGGGGAACTGCTAAGGGTCAGATCTCAGTGATATGTGAGAGGCACTGGAGTCTAAAGAAGAGGGTAGAGGCTTGCAACCCATTCTCATTCTGCTTTGACCCTGCAGAGGGATTAAGTTGGCCTTTCTCCTCATATTGTTGTTCCCACCATAAATCAGAGTGACTTCCCCTGCCCTTTCACCCAGCTCTTTGTTGTCCCAGGAGGTCTTTCCAAAAGCTAAGAATAGTTGCAGAGCCCTTACCTGCACTTCTTGTATCTGTCCTCCATCACTGGGAGCTCTAGGCGGTTGATTAAACCCATGTCTCATCTGCTTGGGGTTAACAAGGTCCTTTCCCACAGGTCCAAGATGTGATGGGTGACTCAGCCCAATCCTCTTCTGCAGGGCAGGCCATGCTGACATCGCCTCAAAAGTCCATCAGGACCTCCATCTGGAAAGCCCCAGAGTACTGCCAAATCATTCCCAGATGCAGCTAAGGGCTTCAAAGGCCCAAAGGGGCCGTAAGCCGTAAGGCACTGGGTAGCACATTTGATCCAGTTATCCATGAATCAAATCCAATTCCATGGTTGTGAGTAGAGCATGTCCTCCAGAGAAGCACTCCTGCCTGGTGTATGGACATCAAGAAATGAACGAGCTATCAGCCCCCTTGGGATCTTCTCCCAGTGGTTAATCACCCTCATTGTTAAAAATGTCTGCCTGCTCTAAAGTGGAATATCTGGCTTCACTGTCCAGCCATTGTTTCTTACTCTTGTTTTCTCCTCTAGATTAAAAAGCCCTTCAGCAACTGGTATTTTCTCCCATGGAAGTACTTACACACTGTAATCAAGTTATCCCTCAATCTTCTTTTTGATAAGCTAAACAGATCAAGGTTTTTTCCATTGCTTGCTGTATGGCATTTTCTCCAGCTCAGGGATCGTATCTGTGGCTATCCCATTTTGCAATATTCTATTTAAGCTAAGAACACAAAACCCAGGCACTATTCCATTGTATCTTGTGTACAGAGGCAAATACAGAGGCAAAATCCCTACTGCCATCTCTTCCCAGCCACTTTAACCCCCAAGAGTCACATTTGGACACCGGGCTTCACAAGGACGATATGTTCTGTTGCGTTTCTAGTGCAGCTCCTATCAAGTCCCTGCTCTGCCAGGCATTGTCCCCTGCTCTCTACCTAGGAGGGATTTCTTGCTTCTTCACAGCACCACTCTCTGTGTTGAACCTTCATTTTGTTTTAAAAGAGTCAGTGTGCCAAGCCACTCAGACTACCCTCTCTAGCTTCTTTCTTCCCACTGATGCTTGAAACTCCATCAGTCTCTGTGTCACCTTGCTAATTTTATGAGCATGTTCACCTCCAGGTTGCTGATGACAACGATCTCACTGGAAACACTTCACGGAGTAGTGACTGCCTGCCAGCTGTGACTTTCTGGTATGTGCTAGCTGATCACTTCTTCACCAGTACATGAGGTACATTAGGTACTTACAACACTTATTTTCCAGTTTGAGCAGAGGACATCACCACACTGAACACCTTGTATACAGCTTTACAAAAAGCTGAGAGGTATATGCCACAGAGCACCTAAGCAAACTTGCTAGGAACTATTAGATAAAACTACCAAGCCTGCTGATTTGGAGTTTGAGCATAATATACATTGTTTTCACATCCTCTGTGATTTCTTGGTCACAGGAGAACAGCAGCCCATGATACTGTTTCTTTTCCAAATGTTTACTGACTGTTGGTAGTTACTAACAAGTTAGTGTCTTCTAAGTCATTATGAATGACACTTTCCCCACAGTTATCTCACTGTTTGGCTCATAACCATATTCCTCTTTGCTAATATGTTCCTAGAGTCCCTTAATTCTGTAGCTGTACTTGATAGGTAATTTCCCTCCAGACGTTTTTATCTTGTTGTCTACACACCATAACTCCAGATGCATATGGATTGCTACCTATTTTTCTCTTTTCTAAATTTGTTAACCTTATTGTTGCTTCCAGTTGTTGCTTTTATTGCTACCAAGCTATGATGGATATTAGCTAAACCTTGTCCTCTTTCTTGAATCTGAAATCTCAACTTTCTTGGCCTCTGCTCAAAGAGCTCCCGGTTCTTACTCACATTTTCCTCTGAATGTTTTAACTCCCAATCAACTTCACTCAGTTTTCTTCAGCCTTGCAAAATCAGTTCCTTTGAATCCTCAGGAGTGTCTTATATATATTTATGATTAGGACTCTCATCTGACTGCCCATATGAACGAAAACCCATCATGGTCACTGGCCCCATGTCAACCACCAGTGATTAATTCAGCCATCAAAATCAATAATCCAGCACTTACCATACATAATGAGGCCCAAACAGAGTTCACTCACTTCAGTATGATAACTCAGTGTTAGATCTACAGAGTTTTAAGAGACTTTGATGTTTTACTGCTAGCGATAGCTCCCTTGCCAGCACGTGTCTCCCGAATGGATGTATCTCATAAAAAAACACATTTCCCTCCCTCCTTTCTTTTCTTCTGCAATTTTATTTTCATCTTGAAATATCTTTTACCATGGGTTCCTTTACATGAAGGCTGCATTTTTTTGCTCCCTGCTGTCGTTTCTGAAGATAAACTATAGCTCTTCCTCCACTCCAGCAAACCAGTACTTTCATTCCTGTTAAAGACTCAAAGTCCATGTTTTCTTGGGATCATCTTTCCAAAGTGCTTGTGTTTAGCGGAGGTTTGTTAAAGTTAACAAATGCAGCTAAGATGATGCCCTACCTTTTTTCCCTCTTTTTTCAAATTAATGAATAATCAAAGATTCCCTACTGCTGAGCAGTGCTCAGAGGGTGAAGCTGTGTACAACAATGCACAGCTCAGCTTGAGCATCAGAAAATGAAAATTACAAAGTCTAAGAAGCAAAAGTGGCAGTGTCTGGCTTGGCCCCATTGTCCTAAACAGCCTGGGACACGCGATGGGAAGAAACAGCACCTGCAACACCCAATGTAGGTATTTTTGTACCTTGGCAGCAATAACAATCTTACCTGTGACAGACGAGGAATACTATATGCAGATTGATTTTTGCCTTGGCAGGTGTACATCTTTTACATCTTGTTATCTTATCCAACTGGCTGGCCCCTGTCCCAGGGCAGGGATCCATCCCTCTAGATCCAGCTTTAGCATCACAGACATATGGAATACACTCTCTCCTGAACAATCCCAACACACAAACACAGAAGCTAAATCCAGCAAATGACTTCAGTCTTCATGAGGCTACACGGATACAATAAAATCTACCAATGGGAAGGATATTCCAGCTTGGTGCCCCAGGTGCCTCATCTGGCAGTCGGCATGTATTTTAATGGCTGTGGTCTCACAAGTCGCTTAATACTTCACTGTAAATTAGCATTCAATGCTTATTGCTTTAAACAGTCTCATGGAGAGTTATAACCTAAAACATTATCAACCTGTGGTTTTTGTAGTCTTTACAATTCCTGTACAGCGTTAAGCTTAACAAACAGGAGGCATGTAATTATATAAGAGACTGAGCCATACCTTAAGCGCTGCTAAGTCTTGCATGAAATCCAGCGTACTGATTTTACAACACACTGCCACACTGCAAGCAGCAGAGTGAGTTTACCAGGCAGAGTGTCCTTACCCTCATTAGAATTTGCCTATATGCCAACCTAACAAGTTGGGCTCCTCAATAATCCCCAGGAGGTCAGAACCGAGATCAGGTGAAAGAGAACCGCCCTACCTCTTCACCCACACAGTATCCATTGCAGTCAGCGGCTGTAAAATTACTTCTTTAAACAAAAGTCCCAGATCGGCTCAGTGGAGAACGGAGTCTGCAGCTAAGAGTCACGCTGCTGCATTGCATTCTGGCTTCTTTTCTGGGAGGATATAACGCACCACTCCCATGCAGAACAGCAGTGTGCTCTCCAGGGGAAAACAGCGTAGCTTGCAACAGCAAGGTCTGCGTCTGGAAAAAAAATTATTAATACAACACCCCCCGGCCTGATGGAGATTTAAAAAAAAAAGCCCTGACCCATCAGTGCTACTTGATATTCACTGAAACCCAGACGGCAAGCCCACTCCAGCTCCTCCAGTCTCTAAATTTCAGAAGCAAAGGCAGGTGCGCACGCTCCACACACTTCTGCGGCTGTATTTATGGCAGCAATCTTGGAAGCACAATGACCCATTTTAAATCGTAGCATTTTCAAAAGCTCTCAGTATTGGCTTAACACTGCTCTCACTGGCATCACCAGGAGGTGGCCATCAACTTCTGGGGAACCTCTGTGTCACATTATATGGTCCGTCCTAGAATTGTCAGCTCCTGTTTAACAGTGGAGTCGACCCAAAATTGGTGGTAGCCAGAAATACTTACAGGTTATTTCTAGGCAAGTAGAATAAAAGAAGAGACAGTAGGACCACCTGTCAGCATCGCTTTGGCTTATCAAGGCAATCCACTGGACACCGTTTTTCTACAACCCTGTTCCTACAAAACACTGCAGGCTTGACAGAAAGACTATGGCATCGTGAAAGCAGCAAAGCTCGGGCTCCTGACCCACCTTGAGCTGGAGATAACGCAGAATCCTACCAGCAGGTTCTCTGAAGAAAAACTACTGAAAAGCAGCACAGCCTTCTTGTCATTGCTGTTCAAACAGCACCTCCGGGACCAGGGTAAAAAACGGATTCTCCTCACAAAAAGCATCTTGTACCAGAAGAAAAGATGTTGGTGCTTGCTGGATCATTAGCTCAACAAAAGCTGTGCTATAGGTTTGTCTGCTGGAACTGACAAGCTGGGAAAGCTATTTTTAAACTGAAAAAAGCATCCTTCTTTTTGTACCTCTTGCTGCCACATCTTTTGTTGCCATGCAGGAGAAAAACCACACAAGAAGCACAGCTATTTGTCCAATAAGGGCCCAGATAAGTTCCATCTGACCACCACCTGATGTCCCTCTGTTGCAAAAATGGCATTTTGCCATGCTCATGTTTCACATCTGCACACTCCGAAGTCCAGCCTAACCCCCCACTGCACATAAAAATGCAGCTCCGAAACAGCACAGGTCTTGTGGAGAATTGATAGAGACTTGACCCAGCCAGGCAGAGTGGGATATTTCACATTGCATCTTCTTTTCCTTTTCATCCTTACGGAATGAAATCCTCATCTGGACATGATTTATCACGTAGCCATAATGTCTTATAACCATATACATTTTTGTTCACAGAAGTGAGCTTATGTTATCAACTGTTATTTAAACCCAACTAAATTTGCTTCTGAAAGCAGGCAGGAAGACAGGGAAGCCAGTGCTGCCGCTCCCCACTCCTGACACATTCCCCATTTCTTGGAGACTGATGACAGCAGAGTCACTGCTAGCTTAGATAAATCTCAGTCCTTGGTGGCAACTGCTCTGTGTGGCTCCGAAGCAGGAATAGACAATGCCCACTGCTGGAGAAGATGGGTGCTCTGGGGCGTCTCTGTGGGGTGCCTCACACAGCTGCCCTTTGATGTTTGTGTGCCCTCACACAGCAGCAGGCAGGTCAGTCGCTGCGCTTTACTGTGTGGACACTCCTCATGACTGTGGGTGCTCCTGGCCCAACACAGCCACGACAGACAGTCAGTGCTGATCTTGGACACAGGCTTCATCCTTTGCTTTGGAAGCTGCAGCACCAGGGGCCTGTGTGTGACCAGGCTGATGGGCTTAAATGATGGGCTTTATATCACAGACTTACTCTTTCCTTCCCACAAATTGAGTCTCTGAGGCTGCTCAGAGCAATCCTGCTGTGAACTGGCCCAAACTCACTAACCAGTCTGGGACAGCTCCAGTTAAGTTACCGTGTTCACGCCCACGAGCCAGCCCTGACACCTTAAAAGCAGAAGTCAGCTCCTTGCTGAGCCAGCTGCCCCAGCCCTCAGTCTCTGAAATCCCCCTGGACACTTTTCATCCCATCTGCCATTTCCTTCAGAACTTCCTCTTTATTCCCATTTCTTCCTCCTGCCCCTGCAATCAACCGCAATTTCCATGTGAAACCAATGAACAGGGGCATCCTTCATTCATACCTCAGTCCTAAGCCTTTCAAGTACATCTGGCCAGAAAAGGTCAGGAAGTTTTGGGGAAAATTCCATTAATTCTTATGGTCTCTTTTTCTCTAGATGCAACTCTGCTGAAGTGCTGAAGGCCCTAGCAGGTTATAGCCTCCTACAAAGAAATCAGAAAGTTGCTTTTGGGAGTGTTTACATCTAAGTGATAGCATGAAGCCTCTCCCCCTCGGCCCTTTGCCTGCTTGCACGGTCAGTCTTGTGCTGGAGGAGTGGAAGCAGAGGCAGAGCCCATGCACGTGTAGACCCTGTAATGAGAGGCACTCTAACACCTCAGCTGCTTATCTGAGTGGATCTGAGTGGATCTTATCTGCTAAGCACTGTGCCAGGCCCATGAACAACCTAGAGGAGCCTATAAGAGGTACTGCTTACATGCAACCACTCTACATTGTGCATCCCCTGATCCATCATTACCCCTCCCTGTTGCAACACCCATATATCCATTAGTTCCTCAGACCCACAGCCTAAAGGCTGCTGTGCAGACCCAGGGGATGTTCTGCAAAGATAAAATGCATTCAAAGCTACAGTCACATGGTCAAGGACAGAAACGGCACATTTGATGTGTTAGTTCCCCATTCAAAAGAGAACTTGGACAGAAGAAAGGTGGGACAGGAGAGACTGAGACCACCTGGAGCAAGAATAATCAGAAGCTGCTCTTGTAGTTTCTAGAGACCTGATCTTGGGCAAAAGGCTGCACGTAGAACATCTCAGATGTGTAAGATCTCACAAGGCTCCATGAAGCCAGAGGATTCCCACACTCACCTCACCATGGGTCCAGCTTACATCTAGTTCTGTGTGAGAAACAGAGAGTGCAGGCACGAGGTCCTACCAGATACCACTACCCACCAGATATCACTAGTTGGAAAGTCTCTGCAAGGACATTGACTGAAACACCTGAGCTCTGCTTTACAGAACTGTTTAAAAAAGCAATTAGAGATTACATCTCTATCTAAATGAAAGGGTTCTTCCCCAGAAACCTCTTCTGGAACCTTAAAAGACCAAGAAAAGCAATACAGCATCACTGACTGCAATAGATGGAGAGCGCGATCAGGTGGATGATTATATTACACAGGGTAGGTACTGTTCTGTGTTGTATTTGCCTGGTTAAAATGTGCCTGAAGCAAAGAGTAATTGGATCCGCTGTGTTTGATTCAATGGAGGAGATGCTGTGGGTTAACCCGGGTGGGCAGCTAAGCACTACACAGCCGCTCGCTCACTCCCTCCCACCTCCAGCGGGATGGGGGAAGCAGAAAGGAAGAATAAAAGCAAGAAAACTTGGGGATTAAGATAAAAATAAAAAAATAATAATTGATTTGCAAGTGAAGGATAAATAGAAGAAGAGAGAAGAGAACAAAACAAAAATGTGATGCAAAGGCAATCATTCACCATCTCCCATGGGTAGACCGATTCCCAAGCAAAAGATGGCTAACCTTTTTATTGCTGAGCATGACGTTATATGGTATGGAATATCTCTTTGTTCAGGTCATCTGCCCGATTGTGTCCCCACACAACTTACTGCACACCCCCCCAGCCTATTCACTGGAGAGGCAGAGTGAGAAACAGAGGCAGCACTGATGTTGTGCAGGCACTGTTTAGAGAAAGCTAGAATGTTAGTGTGTTATCAGTACTTTTTTTGTCAAAAATCTAAAACACAGCACCGTGTGAGATGCTATGAAGAACATTAACTCTATCCTAGCCAGGTCCAGTACAGGAGAGCACCAAAGAGTCCATTCAGAGAGGTACTGATGTTCACGTCACCTCCTCATGCC
Source organism: Dromas ardeola (assembly GCA_013398915.1). Taxonomy (NCBI): domain Eukaryota; kingdom Metazoa; phylum Chordata; class Aves; order Charadriiformes; family Dromadidae; genus Dromas; species Dromas ardeola. Next base: position 56,730 of record VYZM01012900.1, on the reverse strand, counting down.
TGTGCTACACTAGGGAACGCGTACCCCCCCAGGCAGGGTCTGCTGGCACTGACACCACACCATCTGCACCGTTACATGCTTCAGGTGGCCAGGGGCAAGCAAGGGAGCAGGGACACAGCTGCCAGCTCTGCTCCTCCTACTCCAGGGAGAGAGATGGGCAGTTGAAGCATCTGCTGTTGTCTCTGCCCATGGGAGAAAAGAGAGGGGGAGCTCAGGCAGCCACAAAGAATAGTCACATACTCTCCCTGGATAGGGACCAGAGAAGCCAGGTGATGCTCAGCACAGAAAGCAGGCTGCAGAGGGGATTACTCCAGGATGTGTGGGGAAGGAGGCGGAGAGGGGGGTCCCTGGTGATTCCCAGAAATAACTCGGCATGAAAAGGCCTGAACTGACAGCACCAGCTACTCAGCCAGGTAAGATCAGTATGCATGGATTTTAGGCAGCCCTCTCTCCCACAGGAACATGGGGGAGCTAATCTGTGCCTTGCTTTAGGCTGCCTTAGGATCAGGGCTATGCAGAGAGCATTTTCTTTGCATAACTCCTCTAATCCAGAGACAGAAGAGCCTGGGGGAATGGCTTGCAACTTTGCAGCATGGAAGAAGCAGCAGCAAACCCACGTTATTATTTCTGTCCTCCCCAATAGGCTGCCTTCTTGTGCAGGTGTGAGGGCACAAAGCACAAGAGGAGCCATGTCCAGACTGTGATTCACTCCTCCTTCTCACTAACACTCCATACATTTGGCTCCTCCAGGCCAAAGGAAGGCCTCCTGCCATTCACCATCCTCTTTCTGGGTTACTGCCAATTCATCTCTGCCTTGCTCACTAATGCATAGTCGAGGCTACAGCTGGCCCAAGGAGATACCACCCCCTGCCGCCTCTCCCCGCGGACGCCTGGGAGCAGAGAGCTCAGGACCGTTTCATATTATAGCCTGCTGTCACACATGTTATCCGCTCACGCAGACAGGGCTCTCTCAGAATTACTGCTTTCCAAACAGCTCCTTCTCATTACATAATTCTGCCTATAATTGTTCTTGCCCAAAGGTAATAGCTATGTTTCTTGCTGATTATAACCAAGATTACTTTTCTGCTTACTGTCAAAACCCTCCGTCTCGCATTTTATTCCCTGCTCTCTCCTCTCATTTGCATTACGCCTTCTGAGAACCCAACGTGGGGCTTTTCCGCATCGGTCCCCCGTGTTACCACCAGCATGTTACATAGTGAGGGGAGTGACTATTGGCCTGGGCAGCATCTCCCCTTCCACCCTTGCCAGACGAATACTCGGTATGGCCACTCCTCCCTCCATCAATCCTTTCCATATATTGCAAGCTATTCCAGCTAATTGGTGCTCCGGACTCCAACAAGGTCTATGTCGCACCACAGCACACTGCGAAGGGTTATCCGCTGTCTTCCTTAGTCCACTAATTGTGTAATTATGCAGAAACGGCCTGTCTGGTACAATCTATTTCTCATACTCCCCTGTGGTGCTTGTTGCTTACAATGCTCATTATTCCTCTAAGTATTTGCAGACCTTCACCCTCCATCATATTTCCACAAATTGCAGTTCTTTTAACAAGGGAACAATTCCTGAAGTCCTTGCAAACATTGTATTCATTTTCTCAACTGCTCCCTCCTTTCTGGTCAGGAGCAGATCTAGCGCTGTCTCCAGGCTGGCTCAGACTCTCCTGCTGTCTCAGTTCAGCAAAGGTGCCTTTGCTCTTGAGCTTCTCCCATGCAATTTGCTCATCTGCCAGACTGATGAGGCTAGGCTGTGCAGGACCTCAATGTGCAGAGCAACGGGAGGTGTGCTGTTCCATGCTGACTGCCCACAGGGTGCACACACCTCACCCTCTGCTACAGGTACGTACTGCTGGCTCTTTGCTACTCAATCCATCCCGCAAGGAGGAGACAGGCGGGCTCCTTGCTTCATGCGGGAGTTCTGCCTACTGCCAGACTCATCTGTCCGTGCAGTTAAACACCAACTAAGGCCTGTTCTTCAGACTCAGCTTCCTGCCACAAGCATGAACTGGGTCTGAGCATGGAGCACTCCCCTTCCAGAGAGAAGGAGCCTATGCACGTTAGGATGCAGCCACTGTCACCTGTTTTCATTTGCCTGATGAGGCTAGCAGCATGCCCACACAAGGTCAGCACCAGACTTCCCCAGCCTGGACCTTCTGAGCTAGAGGAAAGGCCAGAAACCCAGCTGAAGATCCTGATATGCTTCAAGGTGGCACAGCAAGCGCAAGTAGCAGATGTGAGCCACTGCTTTTTGGGGAAAGGGCATCGGAGGCAGGCTGGGGAGGCTCTGGACAAAACACCGAGTTCCCTGGGACTGTGGCTCCTCTAGGGTTGTGTTGGAGGTAGGGGATGGCTGCAGGAGGCCAGACCAGGCTGGTGTAAGTCAGCAATGGGGCTGGAGGGAGCTGAGGCACAAAGATTAGCCCACTGCCCAAGACTCAACATGTCAGGAGACCTCCAGGCCCTGAGAAGTAGTATTTCAGGGAATTTCTCTCCTTGCAGACAAGAGGAGTCAGAGGGACACCAGGGCAGCCACCAGATGACTTCTTAAAAATTAATAGCCTTACCTTGTGTCAGCACCACTACAGGCAGGAGTGGGAGTGGGAGCCCAGACTGGCTATTTTCTGGATGACAACGAGACACGGTATTGTTGGGCAGAAGTACTGTGTGTCAGCATATCCCTCAAATCCCTCATCCCTCAAATGAAACCTTAAGTGAGGTCATGTGGGATCACCAAAGGCCCAGGAGTGAAGGACAGTGAGAGACTACACTAACACAGCAGCACTTGGCATCCCTCTGGGCAGGTACACCAACAGAAGTGCCTTCCCAACAGTGAATGTTGCCAGAAGGACCTACCTCTCTGTCACTGTAGCAAATGCAGATCCTCAGGGTCAACTGAGAGTTGAGGAAGCATTTAGGATGGTTAAAGGGAAGCTTACGCCTGGTGATTATAGTTGGTTGAGTTGGTCTTTAGTTTTGGTCCATTTGTTCCACTTCCTTTCCTGGCCTATCCATGCCCCTGGCTATCCTCTCTGCCCTTTCCCGGCATCAGATTCTCAGTTCCTCTTCAACTTGCTGGTGCTTCTCCCTCGTGTTTTCCCTCCCAACTCCAAGCAGCCGGCTTCGTCCAGTGACACCCACGTCCTGAGTATGCACAAAGGCTGAAGGCACAGACCAACTCACGTGACTGACTCATGCAATCAGGAACTGATGCACCCTTTCAGAAGAGCTGAGGAGGGCTGAGGTAGGGCAAATACACGCCTGCCAGGAGCACATCCACACTATACACCTTGTCTCCCAGAAGGACTCAGAGTGCACAAGTTGCCTCAGCAATGCCTAAGTTATCTCTGTGTACTTGAGGTCCCACCACAGTTCCTTGGCAAGCCACATCCAGAAGAAGCCAAATGACACCCAGACACATAGAGGTGAAATCTTGCTTACATGCAAAGGGCGAAACTGCAGCACCAGCCCCGCAGGTGCTTAGCTCCTTCATTTCATGTCCCCCATCCATCATGCCCCAGCTGCCTCCATTCCTTCTGCACCATACATAACCTCTCTTCCTTGGAGGACCATGGGGTCATCCCTACAGGCAGAGTTGTTGTACCTTGTGCATCACACCTCACAGACAGGCTAGAAGAGCACACCAAAACAGGGATGGTCATGCAATGGACAGGCTCTAATGAGCCTAGGAGGTCAGTTGGCACATAACATATCTTTGATCTCTTCTCTCTGCCAGCCACAGTGCCTATGTAACCTGGACTTCCCACTCACTCCCAGAGCTATGCAGCAGACCATGTAGGCAAGAGTTTATGGCAATAGTCCCAAAATGATATCTGCCCTTACCAGAAACAATCCAGCGAAGGGGCTCAGAAGAAACCTAGTGGACCTTTCTACAAGAATAAATTGGAGTTTACTGCAGAGCTGGATGCCCTGGGCAGTCTGGCCATCAGTGATATTCAGAGGAAACTTACATCTGCCTTAAATTCCATTTTGAATTTCCAGTACAGCTTTTGGCTTATTTGACTTGTGCCATAGACATAGCGCAATAAGAAAAGAACTGTTACAACTGTTGATCATGATAATAGACCAAGTGTGTTACTAAGCCTCACACAGGGTTATCTCTGGCATAGCATTCCACAAGAGAATTTAAATGTCCCTATAAAATTTAATTCTAACCATCTTTCTCCTAGATATTTCTGAAAGGGTGTCTCCCATGAGAGGCCTGGTGCTCTCTGCTTTCATTAAGTCTAGACATTTCATAAAGCAGTCTCACCTTTTACTGTTCTGGCTTCCTCTTTGTAAGTCAAGAGTTGATAAGACTTCACAAAAGGAGGAGATGAGAATACACCGAAAAAAACCCAATTTGACACCATTTGGTCAGCTCAGTTGTAGATCTCAGCAGAGAGTTAATGGAGGAGAATGAGCATGCTGCTCAGTCAGACAGGACTCCTCCATCCTCCTTTAACGACAGACCAACTGCTTTTGTAACTATTCCCTGCGGATATTAAAGCTGAGAAAAATCCTTCTCACAGCAAACCACAAAAAGAAAAGAGTTTTTTTTCTGGAATGTTGTGTCAATTAACAAGATGAACTTCTTAGAACTAGTCTGAAGACTGCCATATCTTTGACTTCTCAGGCTAGGAGACCATTCACAGATACACCTGGATGAATTATACATTGCAAATAAGTTCACTGAAGAACTAGATATTCCTTCCTGTTTGTAAAATGACTCTTAGCTGATCTTACCAGCTAAAGATTACAAATACATTTATAAACATCTGCTGAATAGTTTACAGGAAGAAATGTCAGCCTCTGACGCAGGTCATGTGTTATGTTCTGCATTATGTCCACACGGCAATCAAAGATACAGTTGTTGCAATCACGCACATAACCCTGTGGGCTTTTATCTGACTAGCACAGGTAGGTGCATCAGTGAAGAGAGAGCTCAGGGCAAGCCAGAAACACAAGCACACATCTGCCTTTGCGCTCCAAACAGAAGATTTGCACTAACTCCCCTGCAGCTATCATTTATAGCTATATAAACTTGCATTATATAATGTAGCACTTTGGCATCTCTCCTGCTCAGGATGCCCGTGTGCTAGGCAAAGCAAGGTCACAAGTCCCAGCGGTTCCCCTAACCACCAAGCACAGCCCCATTAATAACAACCTACAACTCTGGCAAATGCAATGCTCAAGAAATTGGAGGAGGCATCCAAGAGTCCAGCCAACCTTGTTCGGCCTTTGCTGACAAGCTGTCTTAGACCAAGCCTTCAATAGCACTATGAAAAAACAAGCTGGTTGACAAGTCTGCCTGATCTCCCTTGGCCTCATTCAGCCCCAAGGGAAGTTTCATGATGAAGGCCCTTTGCAATATACCCCCTTGAGCACAGATGAAATTGAAGCAAGCAGGAGGGAACCCTAGGGAGAGGGCCAATGTCTCAACTGTAAGCCTACAATGCAGCAAAGGCATGATTCAAGTGCTTAAGAAGTGGAAAAGTCCTGCATAAGGACTAGTGAGGACCTTAGACTGGCACACTGGAGATTAAGAGGGTACAGGGCAGTGTTTGCACAATCCCTTTCTATGGTGGTAAATGCCCCCTATCCTGATGAAAGAGTCTTTTCTCTGTCTCAGAAACTTCCGTTAAATCAGGTAAGTGTACACAGAAATTAGTACCTTCCTCTATAAAGAACACAGCAGACATGGCAGAATTTCTGGAAAAATAACAAGATTTGATCCCATACATTCACCCCCCACTTGCGGGGAGAAAATTCTCTCCCTTTCCACCATTCCCAATCTTTGCTTTAGGACTCTGTCTGCAATTCTTTGGTCTGACATAATGAAGTGTTTTTTCTGCCTTCTGTGCCATAATGAAACGATAATGACCTTCTCTGGCAATCATTCGACCCTGAATAATTTGATCCATAAGCAATGGAAATGCTTGTCCCATCTGCCTCTGTTTAGAGCACGGCCAAGATGTTCTGCCTCTTTTCTCAGCTAAGGCATAAAACTTAGAGAGACCCCACCACTCAGTCCTGTGCTTTAGGTTCCCCAAAGGTAAGCTGGTAATTTTAAAGGCAAATTCAGTGCAGCTGACTAAATTAATAATGCCCATAAATAACCCAAGGCCCCATCCTGTTCTGAGACATCACATGTTGCACACAGAAAAGCCGAGTCCCATGTGTTCCCTCAGTGTCCCAAACCATGAGCAAGATTCCCACAGTTCCGAGGCACAGGGTGACAGAAGACAGCTCAGAGCAGTCTATGTCCCTCTTGGCTCTTTCAGTTGCATACATCAGGGTAGAGAGACGGAGCCAGATGGACCAACGTCTGTGCCCTCCAGCCCTTTGGCATTCTCCCCTACCTGCAAGCACTCCCTCATTCAGAAATGTTTGACAAGCAATCCATCTCCCACTGTCTTGGAGACATCACCAGCCCTTCCTGCCTGTCACATTCTGTGTCCCACCATCTGCCTCTGCTACTCTTGGGACAGGGTGGCTGGGCCACTGAGCCCAGACCTCAGAGCCCTCTTACAACATCTGCTACATCCACGACTTTTGCTTCCAATTGAATTTTTCTCACAGGAGGTCTTGTGTAGGAGGGCTCTACACCTTGAATCACGACAGCCTTTGTCACATAAAGCCATATGACACACAGCATGGCAGCTGGAAACCAGTGAAGAAATCAAAGGATGATGAATGTCTTCAGGTCACACGAGCTTGGAGTCACCCCAGCTGGCCAAGGTGGTGTAAAGTCCATGTTGGCCACTCCAAAGGGCAAGTCAACCCACTTCAGATCCATGTCATCCTCCAGACATACTTGTCTCTCTTGTCTGCAGGAAGGGCTTAGAACACAGCCTTCTTACATGATGTGGTGAAATGAAGTGCCTAACTGTGATCTCTGTGACAGAATTAAGGTTAGGGGCAGGGTTCTCCACTCATGACATTTTGCTTGCCCACACTTCTATCAGAGCAGGCCAGGGAAGCGAGATGATACCATGAGAAAATCACAAATGTGACATTCTCCCATACAAAGTTCAGTAGGTGAAGGGCCAGCAGGGCCAGGAGCACTCCTTGGCAGGCATGAGGAACACGAGTCATGTAGCACTCACGCTCACTGGCTCAAGCAGAACAACTGGGAGTGACAGAAGGAGCAGCAGGGACTTGTGGGCTGGGAAAAAATTGGGTGTTTAGTGGAGGACATGGCGGGAAGAGATTAAAAATATAGACATGTTAGCCTAGATGGAGGAATTATGCATAGCACAGATAAATTCTGATTATGCCCACAGTCCAGTTACAGCATTTTTAAAAACAGAAGACAGTTCTGGATGCCCACACTGAGGCACCTGGTTTCCTTCCACCCCTGCTGTGTTCTAACAGCCACCCCAATGATGAACCCAGCTGAGACTGTTCAGGGTAATTATGAAGGATGAATTGGCTTGGGTTTAAAAGCCTTTCTGCCTGTTACCCTTCTCCAGCTCCCAGCAGGAAATGCCCTTAGGAAAAAAGGAGCATGGTTACCTTTTTTCCAGTCTTTATTTGCATGCCCTGTGCTTCTCTGAGAACTGACTCTAACCCATCTAGAGATGCCAGCAATTAGTGTGTTGCATTTTAGTCCCTTTCTGTAGCAGTTCACCTCTGCTGAAGACCTCATCATGATTTCCTCACGTGCCCTGGCTCCAAAGGTTAAGCATAAATCAATGACTAAGTCCCAGAATACACTATTCTTCTGGTTGCTTGCTGGGGAATTATCCGTGTTTGATTTCTGAACTGTTGCAGATAGCCCAGAAAGCCAGACTTCATGGCTGAGCAACTAAGCTGCTCAGGAGTCTACAGTCCTACTGGGAAAAAAAAGTTTAGAGCTCCACAATTGAAAACCGCTTCTCTCAGGCTCTGATTCTGCTAACAGCACTTTCTACCCCATATGTCAAGTTGTCACAGTTCACACTTGCCAGCAGCTGCCTGACCCTGCTTGGGTGGTGGCAGGAGTAAAGCAGAGGAAACATGCAGCCAAGTGTTTAAAGGAACAGAGATGTTCTTGGCAGAGACAGGGGAAGAATGCAAGACTGGCAGCCTTCAAGCTAGAGAGCGGTGTACACCAAGGTCCCAGCTGTGCTCCTTGGATCTTCCCAGAAGGACTAGTAAATTCATGCCCTGGAGGAGCTCTGACAGAGACCATGATCTAGCCCCTGCTCCACAAAGCTCACCAGTATGGGGTGGCTGAGCTTTATCCAGGCAACCAGTGCCATTCGGATGAACCCCAGCTGTGGTACCTGCTGACTGTAGCCTCATTATGCCAGTTTGATATCCCTTGCTCAAGGACATCTCCATGGAGAGCATAGACCCTCAACACTTCTAGCACTCGCTCTGCATGCAAAGCTTGCTAGGCACATCTGTGTGCGTGTGTGTGTTCCTCCCTGGTCCAAGTGGTAAAGCATGCGAAGAAACCTTGGCGCTGGCCCAGAGACATTTGAGCTTAGTAGCAGCATTTGACGACAGATGTGTGTCTTGCAACATCGCTACTGAAGTGTCTTTTCCTTTCAAAGTAGGAATCATTTTCCTTCACGTAATAGTCCAGGCAAATATAATCCTATTAACAGGACTATTAAACTAAACAATACTTGGCACGCCATGACCTAAAGAAACAATCCACCAACACCGGCAGCTTGTAAACAGCCCTGTCCCTAAGGCAAAATGGGCATTTCCTATGCCCAAGTGCCCTCCTAGCCAGCACCCTCCCACTCTGCTGCTGTCTTCATAAAAACTGTCTTTCCTGAGACAAGTGGGCCCCTTTCCATCCTGCTCTCCCACCATCTAAATTCACTTTACTCCCTCGTCCAATTAGCATTCACTAAAGGTTACACCAAGACAAGGCCTGGATCTTTGTTGGTATCTCTGCAATGTCTCTAATCTCTTGGGTCTACAGCTCTTTTGCTCTTACATATACCACAATTCCCAATCCAGTCATGCTCAACTTGAAAGCCCCGACCCACACCTCTTTTTGGTAGGGCTGCTAATAAAAGTTCGTCCTCCTGATCTGGTCTCTCCGTTGATGTAATCCTAATTCTTTCTTCACTCCCTCAAGGATGCAGCTGCCCCTCCTCTGCTGCTATGACAGGGAATGAGGTCTTGACAGCCCTGTCTTGGGAGGCAAGGAATGCTAGGATGCTCAGGTACTCCCTGTGCAGCCCTGGTCACTGGCTTCTTCTCTGTAAGCCTGAAAATAGCTACCATTTCCATGGTGCTGCAGCAAGCAGAAGAGCAAGGGGAAGAGTTTGGGCTGGGGAGCCATTTGAGGCTGCATAAAGACTTTTAGCAGCATGAAATGATACACTTGCCCACAGATGGGGCATCAAACTGAGATCAGCAAAGGAGGAACCCACAGAGACTAAACACCAATGTCGATGACCGAATACTGTCTTCTCATTTCTCCTCAGAGCTACTCACACAGTAGGACCTCAACAGATCTATGTGCTATATAGACCACTTGTTTCTGGCCTCCCAGAACTGTTGGGCTCCCCAGGTTGTTCCAAGGAGAACAGACAAACCTGCCTATCAAAGCAATGCTGGTTTCCTTCCCCTGCACTGAGCTCAAAACAAGACTGGAGCAATCGCCTTTCTCTGCCTCTCTGTCCGCACTTCACCCCCTTCCTCTGTCTCCATGGACATGCCCAGAGTGCCACTGCACTGGTTGTAAGAAGGCGTCATCTCATCTGTCCTTTCCAGCACAGTTCATCCTTCGACCCCTTGCTAAGCAGCTGTTCTGTCCATGGGCTGAGATCAACTGCAGATGATTCATTGGCAGAGACCATTTACCAGATGGGTGAGGAACGTTTTGTCATCATCCCAAGCACTTCTGCCAGTTCCATGAAGAGAAGCGGAGGTGGTCATCCAAAATTACATCCTTGGCTACATTACGTGTTGGACCTGGTGTTTCCAAAGAGATGCACTATCCTACCACTCTTCTTTGGAAGGAGATATGCTCCAGCCCCCCCAGCTTAAGGAAATCAGATTCCCCTCGAAGCTGGGGAAAGACAACCCAACAATCACTAGTCATTTTTCAATTCCTTTGTTATTGTATATTACCTTAGAAACCTTTGCAAAATAAGTAATGCAAACAAATCCAGATCAGTTCCCAATGAACAGTGTGGATCTCCACAGAGTCCAAGCCAGAAAATCTAGACTAGAGAAAATGACGTATGAAGCAGTATGGTTAAAATTGCTCGTTGTCATTTGACTCTTGCACAGTCCAGCTACTTCATATTTTCTCCTAGCCAGTTTGGCTTTCCTTGTTGCTTTGCTTTACAGGGAGGGTTTTGATTATTGCAGCTTAATATCTCCCTCATCTGCTTTTATGGGGAAAATGTATTGAAAATTCCCCGTCACACAAAAGTCCCACACAAAGTGAAGCAAGACAAATAGAACTCAAAGGATTTCTTGATCAGCTGATTTCTCAAGGCTCTCAATTTCTCAAGGGCAGGGTCTGAGATAAGACTAAGATGAGCAGTCCAGCACTAAAACACTTGAAGGGATCTGATAGGATGAAGACCTACGAACTGCCCCTATCAGAAAGTACAATCAAATTACAGGAATTCACTCAGGTAAACAAACAATCCCAAAACGTGTCCAGATATGTGCAGGGTGATTCAGTCCAATGACAAACAGACCAGACACGGCTCCAGCCACTTAAACTGACCACAGTACTTTTCACTCCCCCCCATCAAATTCCCGGAATAACAGACATTCTGCGTTGTTCAAACAAACAATATTTGTTTTATTCTTACGTAAAATTGTACAGGTTCTGCAGATATAAACATAAGTAAACATTACCTCCTTTCCCCAGTGCTGTAACGCAGAGCAGTATCACAGAGACAGGAGGACCATGGTGCCTGCATTCATCCCCCAGTTCTGTCAGACCTTCCCAGACAACTTTGCAGCAGTCAAGCATCTTGGGTTTTGGTCTCCCTCAGACCAAGCACTTAAAGCCAAATTCACTGTAACGTATATCAACACAGCCCAGTTTTCAGAAGTGTTGAACTCCAGTAGCTATGAGCAGCATTTTCAGCATTTGACAGCCAGGACATTTCAATATTTTAAAATATTGACAACAATATTGTGTGTAGTCACCTAGAAAGAGAACAAGACAGGTTTCCTAACTGAAAGGCTGAGTTAGGCTCTTGGTGACAGTAAGCAGAGGACAGAAAGAAGAACAGAGCATTACAAAATGAAGAGCAGCAAGTGCATATGCCGGATTCAAGAGGCTGATTTATTTCTCTTTTAGCAAAAGCATTCAGAAACTTACATCTTTGTCTCTTCACAGATGGTGCGAAGCCAGATTGTCCTGCTTGGAACCATTATTGACAGTGTCATTGAATCATCTCCATTAATTCCCATGAGGAGGCATGGGTAATTCTGGAAGGCTCGTGTAAGGCAAACCCCAGTGGGGCGCATTTAGTACTTTACAAACAATTTTAGAAAGCTGCGTTCCTGCTTCAAGCCTACAAAGCCAAAGATCAGCTCTGGACAAGGTTAAGAAAAAGCCCTACCTATGTCAGGAAATTTTATGCAACTTGGCTTCACTTTTCAGCCAGCACTTTGGGAATTGCTAAGATTCACTGGGGATGAGGATCTAACATCCATCTTTCCACAAACTCATCAACCCCAGAAGCAGGGAAAAAACATGAGAAAAAGTGATATTTGCAAGTCGCACCACAGTTCTTTGCTGCAACTCCAGTTGCAGGATGCAAAAAGAACAAGACTGAAGAACAAGTCATCCCAGGGAAGGTTATGAAATAAAAACCAATAAAGAGCACATCTAATTGCTCCCCAGTACAGACCAACCCTAAAAGAGAGCAATCTCTTCCAAAGCATCTTCTTAGAGGTTATGCACTTGTTCTCTGAGCATGAAGTTACTTGGGCAAAGGGTGGGAAACACATGAAAAGAACTTGAATATATTACGCAAGTCCCTACTAAAATGGGAGAGCCTTTCTGCCACCACGCATGAAGCCAAGGGCTGCAGAGCCCCTGGAGCACTCAGCACTGGCAGACAAAGGGCAGAAGGAATGTTTGAACGGGTGATTTTTGACTGTGCTGGGAATTTGCCCCGTTCTCTATGGCCCTTACCCAGTCTCGCAGGGTTTTCAGCTCCCTGAAAGCACTGGGAATCAAGGACCCTATTATGCCTCATAAGCCTTAAGGAGTTTGTATCTTCTGAAGCACCTGGCTAGCAAGGTAATATCATTATCCAAAAAGATGAGACCTTCTAATGAATTTCAGATGCAACAAGCCATTGCAAAGCTCACCTTTATCACATCCTGTGTCATGACAATGGGTAAACCAATTTTAACAACATATTCTGGAAGAGGCAATAGCATTATGGAGAAAAGAAGTTACAGAAAGAAACCTGATGTCGTCATTTCTATTGCATTTCTCTGTGACAAAAAGGAGTAACAGCAGTGACTACAAGTTGAAATATTGCCACATGGGGTCAGATTTTGAGGGCTGCATCCACTGAGAGCAAGACAGTCGAAACCACCCTTTTATCTGCCCTTGGTCTTTATTCACACAGTGGTTAAGCACCTGTGAAGCAGCATACGTGCCTAACCATTGCAGGGAGCAGGTACCTTACTTGGACCTCCACTTTACTATAGCACAAGATGACTCAGAAGCCTGGACTTAACAAAAAGATTTAAAGCCAGTCAATACTGGGATTGGAGATACACCTGCTGGAAAGATTCTGGGGACACCACAAAAATTTCTGGGGAGAACTATATTGTTGTCGGGATACTGGTTTATCATAGGAACATCTAACAGCTCCAAAGGAGCCCTGATTTCAGGTGGGGCTGTGTAGATCCAATGTGCTTAGAGCACAAAGAGACAAGACAGAAAAAAGAAGGACACAGCCCATGCTTTATAGGTAAGGAATGGAAGAAGAGTATGCCTACCATCAATGGTATTTCAGTGTGGGATGTGGATGCTTGAGGTCTTCTGACCTTCTGGCCTGACAATGCAAGTACTTTGTAGACCTGCTGGGACTCAAACATCCACATCCCACACTGAGACCACAAGTGCACTGAGTGGTGAAGGTAGGGGGTGTACAAGGGCAGTCAAAGGAGGAGATAGAAAGTCTGGCTGAGAGAGACTATGTTTAGCACATGAGGGAAACAAAATCCATTTTCAGTCCCCACCAGCTGCAGAGCCTATCTGGAACTTTTTGTAAATCAAATCAAGCTTGACTTAAAGCACTGCCAGCACATCTAGCCTAGCACCTTCTCCCTGTAGGGCAGCCTACAAATGCCAAAAAGAAGTCTGCCCATGACAGAGATGGAACCACTAATGAACAGGAGAGCCACTCTGACAGCAGCTAGCCAGTCAAACTCTAATTAACAAGCAACAGCAGTACTGGATGATCATACTGGCAGCCCCAGGAAGTTTTCAGCGCCAGCTTTACACTGCCAAAAGCACATTATCTAGGCAGCTGTGGTATGACCAAAGCCTTTCTCCAGACGGAGCAGTTCATGGTCCCTCCACTTACATACAGGGCTGACTCAGGTGGTCATGCAGGCTGATTTCTCTAGAGCCTAAAGAGACTTGGGTGGCTATTTGAAACACTCTTATTCACATATTGAGTTGGAGGTATGGCCGTCATATATGTTTGAGGGGTTGCTGTAAATTGCTTCTCTGGACCTGTGTCATTTGTGAACTTACTTCCCCAGCCACACAGAAGGGAGTTTGTAAGTGACACAGACCAAGGAGAGGCTGGAGACAGTTTGGTGATCAGACCTCTCCCAGAATCCTCACCCCAGCTCTCTGCATGTTATGACCTTCTGCAGTTCCAACAACAGAGTAAAATCTCAGCCTGGTCAGCTGAAGCAAGTCACAGCTTTTCTGCATATGTGGCAGGGGAATTTCTGGATACCACAGCAAGAGGCTCAAGTGATTTGTATGAACAGGAGGGTGGCCAGGCTGGGTGGCCCAGGGAGATACATGGGTTGCAACCTGTGAACAGACCCTGAGGCCACCCCCTTTCACTAAATGAAATTGAGGCGCTTCCTTGTTCCAATGAGAACTTGCTAGAGCTAGCAAAGGTCCCACCTGTGCTCCTATCAGGTTATGAAGCTCTTAGTTAGTTTAGCAGACAACCAGGAGAGCAGCTCCTCTCCCTTCTGCAGTGGATTACAACTTGGCTGTCCTCTCCTCATTTGCATATTGATTTGAGCTTAGGCCTGGACTGCTGAACACTCCTGGTCAAGAGGCTCCCTGATGTCTCCTCCAGCTAGATGACATTCACCCTACACAAAGGGCAATGCCAGGCCCAAATTCACCCAAATTCACCTAGTTTCCCTTTCCACCATTTGCATGGCCAAATCCTCTGAAAAGCGAAGACTCTTAACACATATTTGCCAGAGCCAGAGCTGAGCCACCCCCAACTCCTTTGTGCATGCTAACCCCCCAGGCTTGTTAGCAAACAGCTTTCAGATCACACAGAAAAATATAAAAATAGGGCTCTTGTTTGGGTTTTTTCTAAAACTTGTTCTACACCAGGTGAGGTGAGAAAGGGAGACCTGGTGCAGCGCTCTTTCTTGATCTCAGTAAGAAAAGCCCAACAGCAAATCCATTAATTAAACATCTGCTTTAATAAGATTGAATTAAAGAGAAATATTGATAGCAAGTAAATCTTACATCTCTTCAGATGCTGCGAGCCCTGCATTTGTGCAGCATTGGACAGACCCCAGATGAATTTGACCCCAGATGAATTTTCTTACAACACTGCACAGATCCTGTCCCTGGGGAGAATCTCCATTTTGGTCATCTGAGTTATTATTTTCTTACAAGAAAACCATTCTATTCACCATGTGTACTGTCAAACAGAAAGGATGTTCACGTGAGAACTCCTTGCTGCACTGTTAGATAAAGACAAGGCGATGCAGGCGCTACGGCAGTGGGAGCTGCCCACTGTGTCCTCCGTCACCACGAGCTGGCTGAGCCTGTCCCGCAGCCACGGTGTTTGTGCAGCCCGGCACAGCCCGAAGGCTATGCTGGACATCCAGCACAGCACAGGCCTGGGCATACTCAGGGTCACTCTGATGTGGAACACTGACTTCTCCATGCACAGTGGCTCCCGATCAGGATCACTGCATTCACCCCTTGATCCACATACAGTTTTACTTTCCAAAGGAATGATAAGTTACAGATTATGTTAATAACATACAGGCTTCCCAAGCTTTAAGTACAAGGCGCAATAGAGCATACATGGCACGTTCAAGATCACTGACTCCTCAAAGACAATGTCTTCCGCAACACTCCCAATACCAAACCTTATCATAACCAGCCGTGCAACAGCAGGGTTCAGGGGCATTTCTGATGAGCACTGCTGAACTCATTTTATAAGGATCGTACTGTGTTTTATATGCTCTTATGGAATTTTATTTGTCTTTGGTTGAATTTTCCATCTGCCTAAACATGCCCAGTGGGAACTGAAGATGCCCACACAATTCTTGAAATGTTACACCTGAGTGACAATACCCGCAGCTCTGCTCAGCCACCTCCCATCCTGCTTCAATTCACCTGGCAGCGGTTGATGGGCCTTTGCCTCTGCACTCAGGTTTGTGCGGGCATGTGTGCACACTTGCTGTGTTTGACAAGGACGCGCAGCTCGCAACACCAGGCCCTGCTCCTTTCCAGGGGGCATCACTCCTTCAGTTCCCCCTGGCACAGCCCTGCGCTGCAGAGCTTAGCTGGTACCTTCGACACAGCCTGTAAACAATGAGATCTCTCTGCCACCACCCAAAGCAGACACCCCTCCTCGGGCTTTACTCGACAGAGCTAAGTTTCAGTGGGAAAGGGGGACATGTAGAGTCAGATACCCGGGTTTTGATCTCATTTGTCCGGGTCGAACAACCACGGGAGCAGCTTCACAAGCACAGAACACCCAGCAGAGCTTGCAGAGCAGCTCAGCAGCCTCTCCACACTGGGAGACGTCTGCCTCTCCAACCCAGAGACGCAACAGTCACACTGCTCTGGCTCAGAAGTTTTAACAAAGCCTTTTCTTCCTGGAGGAAGCCAATGTCAGTCTCAGACCTGTGTTCACTTGAGTCCCAATAACCCTTGGGTCCCAAGAACACGTAAACTGAGAGGCTTTTCTGGGGACAGGGACAAAAATGTAGTGTGGGTGCATGCTTGTACAGCTGCTCACAAATTGGTGACAGCGTT
This sequence comes from Dromas ardeola, assembly GCA_013398915.1. NCBI lineage: Eukaryota > Metazoa > Chordata > Aves > Charadriiformes > Dromadidae > Dromas > Dromas ardeola. The sequence goes on along the minus strand of VYZM01012900.1, from coordinate 40,506 downwards.
AAAGCCCTGCTACATTTTAACATCAGTACTCAAGAAGGAAGGAAAAACAATTTTAACTGATCATTCAAATATACCTGAGTCATCTTCTCCTTTGCATAAAAATCACTTCTAATCCTGACATCCTGGGCAGAGCGCTCTGATTCACACGCATCCCCTTTGCAGTCACCAAGGCTCTGTGCACTGCGATTCCTTAGCTCCAGTTTTGCTAAAGGAGCCAAACTACATTTTGTTCCAATTTCACCTCGTCCTTCCTCACCTCACAATAATTTCCCAAGAAGGGAACCTGAGCTGTTGCATACACCAACAGGCAAAAATCACCTTGGGTAATCTGGGTTGGGATCAGCCGCCCAGACACACCTGCATTCAAATGACACACAAGACAAACCAATTTCTCATCACAGCACAGTATCCAGCTGTGGAACATGACTGATGCTCAAAGTGTCAACGTCTTGATGCTCATCTCAGCTCCTGCTCCTCGTCAACAGAGTGAACCATGCAAAGGGCACACGTGCACATGCACACCAGTAACTGGCTCTCAGATCAGCCTCTCTTGAATCAATGGGACTTCCCAGAGAACATCCGGTTCCTACTGGAACAAGTCCCTTTGCTTTCATTCACAGAAAGTTAATAGCCCTCTGGGCATGTCTTACCTGGAAAATGTGCCATTGGGAAAGCACTGAAAACATTCTGCTGCCTTTTAAGGCAACTAAGGAATTGGAAGCAAGAGGAAGTCAGCAGTGGTGAGCAGACAAGAATCTAAGAGTCACCATTTTAACAAAATTTGCAAGCCAGAGACCGTGATGTTATTCCCCATGTTCCAGCCAAACAGAATCTCAATACTTCTGAGTACAATGAACACAAAAGCACCATGGGCCCAAAACCACACCATCACAGAGACCACAGGCTTGTAGCAAAATATTAGAGGATGGGGCTTGGCAGGCAGGCACATTACAGTTATTTTGGAGTTGGTGTAGTTGTTCTTGGTGCCGCCACCAGAAAAAGCAGTGTGCATGGGTCCAAAAACAGCGTAGAGCACCGTAGTCGCTGGAGGCTTGCAATGGAGGTAGCAGCTTGCTGCAAAAATCCTCTCCTCCCCCAAGCAGGGTTGCAAAGGAAACAGGTCTTTCCCAGACCCAAGGTTGTCAGACTTCACTGCCATAACCCTGAGGTCTCTGTAGCAATGGCCTCCTGACCAGAAAGCACCTCGACTCAAAGCCTTTCTGCTGCCTTGGGTGGATGCCCTTGTTGCATCCAGGGAGATGCCATGCATACGTGCAGCTGGAACCACTTCTGCTAGCGAATGGAAATCCTCCCATGTGGCTGCTGAGCCCCGCGCTGCAGCCATCACTCACTCCATGCCAGACTGAGTCATTCTGAGTAACAACTATTGATGTCAAATCGATCTCTGGGAGCCAGCTCAGCTATGCACAAGGCAGGGATCTGCTTATTGTGAGTCACAGTGGGGCAGAGCAGTGCCAGCTGACCTACAAGTAGCCCCACATGTGAGACTGTTTACAAGTGTAAGCTGAAGGCGCTTTTTGATTTACACTGACAGACATCTGCTCAAGTAAAGAATCAGAAAATGAGCCAGATATAGGGGCCAAACACCATCAGAGACCATTTCTTCTCTTTTATTACAACCATTCAAAATAGGTATGCTTTTACGGAAACCAAGGGGTGATGCGGATGCCAAATCTGCCAGGTGAGAGAAGCATCACAGCTCTTTGTTTGCTGATGCTCAGATGTTGCACAGGCAAAGTCTTCATTGCTCACAGCCAGGGCACCACACAGATCTAGTGCAATTTGATCTACAGCCTTTCCAGAGGTACACAATGCCGTACAGAGCTGATGTGCTGCCGCAGTCCTGCCCAGAGCTGCTACACAAGGCCCATCCTGTCACGCAGCAGCACCCACCCTGAGTTTTTCTCCCCGGCCCCTGCTGCCAGCCTGACCCTGGCGCGCGTATCCTTGCCTGCATCAGGCCGTCTCACCCTGTGCGGCAAGCGCAGCTGTGTGTGTTTAGTTTACCCAGAGTGGCACTGGGGGTGGAACAGTGACCTTTCTCATGAAATCGTATGGGAAACGAAATTCCCTCTTTCAAAACTTTGTCATGTCTCAACTAGCTGCTCTGCAAGTAATTTTTACAAAAGGAGGAGGGAGCTGTCAGCTGAGACCTGTCAGTGACCGAGAGCACAAATCACACTACCTCCCCAAGCCATGGAGACAAAAGCAAAGCACTTGGCAAGGCGACTGCTAACCCCGCTGACTTGGTGCCAAGCTACCCAGGCTGCCTCCTCCAGCGGGCTCCTTGGAGCAAGGCAGACGGGAGGAGCTGGCAGCCATCGTGACAGGCAGCAGGGGAGGGCTGGGAAACCAAAGAAGGGCCATTTCCACACAGAGAAACATTCCCGTGCCTTGAAGCAAGCAGGAGCTTGTGCCTAGAAGCGCATGTCCCATCCAGCCTGCCTTGCTAACGTAGTGGAGTGCGTGTGCCTTGTTGCTCCCATACACACCACCTTAGCCACACGAGCAGAGTCAGTGCTGCCGGGTGAACCGCAGCTCCCGTCCTGGGGAGTGAAGCCACCCAAAGACTAAACCTGGGGGAGGTCTGGTTCCTCCCTCCCTCCAGCCACAGCAACAAGGCTAAAAATCTCTTTGTCTCCATTTGTCAGGACCCCCAATCACAGAATTTGTAACCTTGTAATAGCTAAGCTGATGGCTTTTAATGGCAAGCAGCACCATTAGGAGACACTGGAAGACAGAAAAAAAACCTTTGGCACAGGGGAATTGAAAATAAAGGAGCAGAGACTATTATCTGCATAGGAAAGGCCTGTCTAAGGAGGGGATTTCCCAAAGCATCACACTCATCTTCTGTTTCAAAAGCATGTGTTGAACAGGGTAAAAACTGCCTCTCTGCAGTCAGATAAATACATTCAGAGGAAAAATCACCACCTCCAGCTTCATCTGAGCTCTGGGCTGTTGCTCATGGCATGCTGACGCTTTCATATCTTGGGGAAATCTGTCACTTCAAAGTCATGCTGACATATAAGGAGTGAAAGGCAGGAGCAGTCTCATATTTGCATGCTGCTGCTAAATAAAGCAAGTTGCCAAGATACATTTACTGCTCGCAAAGTATGTTGCTGAACATGATCCAGGTGTGCATAGACATTAGACGCAACCATTCATCCTTAGCACTATGGTGCATTGGTGCATAGCACTATGGTCATTCACATGCTGAGATCTCTCTTTCCTTTACCAGGTTCTCGCTGGATTTTGTCCCGCTACTTCTATCCCAGTTACCTGCATGCAGTCTGCAGAAACAAGATCACTTCCTAGTCCTCAATGGGGTTAGGACTGGATTTTCACAATCATCCAATAAAAATACAGCCTCTTACTTGCTTTAGATCAATGCATTTGTGTACAGAGGGTGAGCAGCTTTACTTATCCATTAAGACACTATTGCAGAGGTTTGGGAATCTTGTACTATATTTTTAGAGGTTGATGGCACAAATTCTGCTATATTAAGGGGATGCCCTTTAGCTTAGACCTGTCCTTTTTTTACAACTCTGCTCATCAGCATTAATTTGTAGCTTTTTCCTTTTTTAAAGGGCTCTTTTGGGAGAGGATTATGAACAAAAGGAATTCCTAAGGAGTTGGAGACCCTCTTTAAGAGGTGCCTTGAAAAGCCTTGTTAGTGCTAACTGAGGGCAGGTGGAAGTACCAGCAAAACTTTTTCCTGCTCCTGCAGTGGTGGTGGCAGGATTAGCCCCTTACATCTTGTGGCACTGTTAACATTAAGGTTAATGTGATGCCCTAGACACATACTGAGTCAGTTCTGCATCAGACCTCATCTCTGTTTGGTACACCAGCATCCTATGATGCAAGGCCCAAAAATCTGCCCTCAGCATCTCTCTTCAGGTCCCAGAGCCTCAAGCTGTGGATCTGGTCTGGAGAGAACTGTGGCTACACAGTTAGACTCCTTAGAGTGCTTCAGCCGCTTGCTGTGATGGAGCAAGGCACCTTGGTGCCACTGAACCCCATGCCATTGGGGTTGCAGTGTCAGGACCATGACAGCCAGGGCCTCTGCAGCCCAGGTGGGGAACCCATGCAGCTAATGCAGCAAAACGAACCCTGTGTAAAAAGGGGTCATCCCAAAGGGAAATTTCTATTAATAACCACCACAAAAATTATTAGACCTGGCAGCAAAATCCAACTCAGTCTTTTATCAGAGGGTCACTATCACGCTCCAGGTATGAATAGAGGTCTTCCATGCAGTGCCCAGGCCAGGTTTCAGGTCACCAGGAACAGAGCATGAAGATACTCTAGACGCGACTGGGAATCTCCAGGAAGAGATTTGGGAAGCGAAGTTTCCAGATGGTGGTGTAAAAGGAAGATTTGATGAAAGCAGCACAGACATCAGTGCTTGTCAAAACTATGGAAAGAGATTATCCAAGGCCTGGATACTTAAATATGGACAATTTAAAATTTAAATTTGAAAAAAATATAGAAAATTTGGAATTACCAAACGGGAAATGAGTTAAAGATCTCCTCAAAACCTTGGCTCTCTTCCACAGCACAACATGAGGGAGGGAAGAAACATGGCAAGTTTCTTTCCCTCCTCCTAGAAGGCTCTTTCCCAGGCCCCTTCTCCACCCAGGACTTTGCTCTTTCTTAATACTATGAAGTTAAGCTCTAAGCTTGCCCCCTTCAGTTCACTCCATTTACTGTCCAGAAACCAGAGAAAAGTGCAGTCACATCACTTTCTACACAGCTGAGCTTCCCACCGTCCAGTTCAGATCTTCTTTTTCCCTGCAGGCCAATCTACTTCAGAATCTCTTCTGGCATCTCCCCTATTTTTTCTGACTCGTGCTTTCCTCTGCTAAGGGCCCCCAGAGGTCACCCACAGGGGTCTCTATCAAGCTGGTCACCCATCAAATTCAAAGAACCACCCTGTGGTCCCACCATCCACTTCAGCTCTTCCACATGTTCTCTATATAGCCCATGTGCTCTGAGGTGGGGAACGAACTTGGGAGGTGAGCTGGAGTGTCACTAGCCCACTTGAGCTAGCACCACTACATGTTCCTACCTGGACACTCAGGACACTTCACAACACCAAGCTAAGGGGGATACACATGCTCAGCTTTTGGGAGGTAGTCGGTGATGCGGGCAAAAGCCTTCCTGCCATCTTTTACCTTCTAAGCTGGTATAGGAAGCCAAAGAGTGGTGTTTTCTTTTCTCTGTACCTCCTACAGGTGAGAACTCCCAACGTGGATCACATATGCCCATTATAGGAGAGCCAGTGGTGAACATATTCCTCCCATTTCTGGGAGTTTGCATAGGCTCATTATTATGTTAGTTAATACCTTAAGGGAACTCAGAAAAAAAAAAATCAGAGGAGGTTTCCCAAATCCTACAATGGCATGGTATTTACTGGAGGGTCTGAAGGAAAAGGCTGTATTGTGCCAAACCAGTAGGTCTGCTGTTAATTATGAGCCTTCCCTGGAGATGACATGCCTACCTCCCTTCTCATCCTTAGGTTCCTGACCCCAAATTCAGCCAGTGCCCTGCACCCAAACCATGGTATTCACTGCTGCAGAAGTAGCTTATAGAGATGATCCCTCATCCACAGAACCCACAGGGCAAGATGCCTCATTTTGCCAGAGAAATCCAAAGTGAAATGAAGGGCCAAACTTCCCTACACACACACACACACACACACAGAGAGATGTGTCCTCACTGCCTTCCTCCAGCCTGCATCAGGACCACCTGGCCTTTGCGGGTCACACAACACCTCCAAATTCCACCTAGGCCAGGTTGGTCACAGCAGGGACAGCCTGGCCCCAGCAAACACTGAGTGACAAACGCAGAGTTTGTGCAAAAGGTTCAGCAGAGTTGCAGGGAGAGTTAATGACTGCAGCACATCCCCTGGCAGGAACCTGGCAGAATCCCCATGATAGTCACCCCATCTTGTTTTCTCATCGAGCTGCTGGCGGGGCCCAGGCCAGGGCACACACTGTGCCATCTCAGCTAGGAAACACAGCAGCAAAAAATAGAGCCAGGCAGGTGTCATGGCGCTGTTCTGGAAGCCCGGACCTACTCCTCCCAGATGATCATGGGAGTATCATGCTCTGACACTCACAGGACATCATTAACAGGGATACTGAGGCCAGCCCCAGAGACCTGGAGCCAGAAAAGCAGTTCTCCTTCATGGGCAGGGAAAGCTTCTGTTTTGTGGTGGTATAGCTGATGTCAGTGCCAGGAGTATCTGCAAAGTTGATTCAGATTAACCCATGTGGCTCTACAACAGATCCCTGCAGTGGGAAACCAAGGGTTGATCTGAGTCCAGTAGCCAATTGGTGAGCAATGATCTACCGACACTTACTGGGGCCAAATGCTATCCAAAGCTAGTCATTGAAGGGAACTGGCCAGGAAATAAAATCCTTATTCAGGCTTGCCACAGCAATTGGGTGTGAAGCAGGGAGCCCCCAGATAAAACATTTGATTAATCTAGACTATAGGTCTTGAAGGCTGCAAGATTCAGTCAGTGTGGAAACAAAATCAACATGAGCAATTCCCTGTGGGCCAGGATCCACGAAGCACTCCCTGCAGTAGCAAGATTGCCGCTATTAGACCATGCAGACCAATAGCAGACCAGTGCCTTCATCAGGGCACTTTTGTAGGTCTTTTCAAATCCTTCACCACCCCTTCCTTTAGTTGTGATCAAGTCTCTCCCTCTCTGGCAGAACTGCTCTATATTGGTGAACAGCAGCTTTGGTGTTGGACATACATTCAGGTAAGGAATTCTAGAAACCAGAAAAAGCATTTCAGCCTTTTTACCTGAGAAACAGGTCTAATTAAACTGCTTGATCTGTGCATGAATCTGTATTTGTCCTCCCAGAAACTGCTGACTCTCCTGTCTGATTTCAACTCCATTTAAGCAGATGGGCAGAAATGCAGAGATTGTGGAAGTCAAAAAGGTCTGCAATGTGAGCAACTGCAGAGGTAAAGAGCGAGGGCCAAAGGCTTTCATGTGCCTGGGGAGCCTCTAACCCTACTGCCAACTGGAGTAAGTGTGGCTACTTGGAGGATGTCGCCAGGATGTTCCAGAAGAGAAAGAAATGATGCCTCTACAAAGCTCCAAAGGATATAACATTGCTGCAGAAATTCCCACAGGCCTTGCAGATGATGATTTTCCTCCAAAAAGCAGTTACCTAATGCCAGAGAGAAGGGTATGTCAGAGAGAGAAGAACAAGCTAAGATCCGGAAAGAGAAGATTGGAGGAAGAGTAAGAGAGACAGCGCAGAAGTCTGGGACCGTCCTGGAGAGGAACAAGAGAGAGTAGAAAGACAAAAGCTGCTGCAGCTGTTAACTGTGACACTGCTGTCCAATAAAGCCCTAAACAACTCTCTACCTGATGTGGAAACTTTCTTGAAGACCAATTGCAATTCTTGTCACAAATCACCTTTCTGAAGCAAGCCAGGGTCCACTGGCCCCAACACTCATGAACTCATGAACTTCTAGGACAAATTTCTAGGTAACGTTCTTCCCACAACCACCACCTACACAACACACTAAAGTCAATAGAGCTACAGAAGGAGGGATTTGTGCCCAACCCTACAGGGCAATTTTTCAATATCTCAGCTGCTAGTGGAACCACTGCAACCCCATGCAGCCAGCTGGAAGATGGACCAATGAGACAGACCTGTAGGCACAGGGAGCGGGATGCTGGGGCAAGGAAGAGAGACTGCCATTTAGATGTCAGATTGGGCTCACAGCTGGGTCAACAGAGATATTAGCATGGTCAGTGCAAACCTGTCAGCCCAGAACTGCAACAAAATGAGGTAGTCCACTCCGCCACTCCTCAAGGTAGCTCAGAGCTATGCAGCTTGCCTCAGTACTGACCCAGTGTCTATCAGGTCTCTGCAGAGTCCACACAAGCTCCATTCTGCTTCCCAGACAAACTCATGGCCTGGGGATCTGGTGGGCAGATCTGCATCCTGACAGAGGAGAAACCTACAGAATTACAGCACTTCTCGACACACCATGTCTGTTTCCCAAGAGCCCCCACGGGGCCTGCAGGACAGGTAACAGCATCTCCTCCATCTAAAAGGACCTGGGAATACCTGCAGTCCCCAGAGCAGATATTCTCTTCCCCCATGGTGTCTTCTGCTTCTTTCTGGTTCTAGGCTCAATGGGAGCATCTCCTCTGACATCTGCATTTTCTGCCCAGCTCGGTAACACTTTTCAGAGCCAGGCACCTGTATGCATGCACTTGTAGAACAGACAGGTTTGTGCAGAAGGAGGCTGTTTGGACCTAGCAATTTCTGAGAAAGCAGATAGAAATCAAGACAACTGCTGAGGAAGCAGGCTAGTAAGCAGCCTACTGTCTCCTGACCAATATGCTAGGACCTGTCCAATCCACTTTGGAGCTGAATTCAGTTCAGTGCTTTTCTTACAATCTTCTGAAAACTACATCATTTCTTTGCTTGCCCTCCTCAATTTGCTTGGTCAACCTTGCCTGCAGTGCTGATGTGAGCTCCCCTGGTGAAATTTCTACGTGGGACAGTGGGATTCAGAGCCTGTTCAAATACACTTGATCTCTCCCACTAGAAAACTTCTGATGCTAAACTATTTTACACTAATTGCATACAAGCCAATTATTAAAAAAATGCAAAAGGTTATACGTGACACACTTCAGTGTCTTCTACTTCTATGACGTATTTGATGACACCCCCCACGGAAAACACTCCCGCATGAACAAGTAACGACACAAGAGGAAAGCCTAAGTAGGGCAATCTGGGTATGGATGATAATTACCGACGCATAAAAATATACCATGAGATACGCTTAAATAACTTCACATGAGGCAGCAGTTCTGGCTTAGTAATTCCTTTTCCATGATATCATTTTTGTGCTCATAGGCCAACTGAAAGTAGCTAAAAATCTTGGGACCAAACGGACCAAGGAGTCAACAGGGGTGACTCTGTGTCTTTTCTCCTGTCACACTCTCACTGGCACTGAATTTGGCCCTAGAAAGCTAGTGCTAGTTTTCCCTGTGCTTTCTCTTCCTGGCAAACTGAGCTTTAGTTCACACTGCACTACTGGATTCCAAATCAACAGACGTTCCCCCTTCACAGCTGACACACGATTTGCCTTGGAACAAGAGACTGACCAAGGTTTTTTTTTATATGGGAAGCAATACCTTCTTTTAGTCTGAGCAAAAGAATCCCAAACTGAGATAATGCAGAAATCATTTATCCAGCTCTCAGGAGTACAGATTCCCCCTACTGTAATGCCTTGGGAGTTTCTGGAACGAGTTGTGCCCTTTGGGCTGGCCTGAAGGGACACATCCTACAGTATTGCTTGTCACTGTCCTCCTTCAAACTGGGTACTCATGTGCTACTTGACAAGCAGACACATGTCACTGAGCAGCAGCGTCTAAGACAACAGAAAGACCCCCTGAGACATCTCCCAGCTCAGCAGAACATGTACATTGTCTTCTTTCTATCTTCATCTCTGCCAATGCACCGAGACTCATTCTCTGCACAGGTCTACCGCAGACTGCCTGGAAAATTTGATGAAAAGAGGCAACTTGAACACTACAGTCTGCCAGCACTGGCTCCGGAAGATTCCACCATGAGTTCAGAAAGTCCTTGACAGCAAACAAGGCTAAAGAGGCATTACAAGAAGATGATGACTGGGCATGTCAACATTGCAGGCAGGAGGCCTAACAAGTAGGCAGGAACCCGAGCTCTCCTGGACAGAGTGTACCAGGCAAACAGATATGTGTTCTCCTCCAAGTTTCTGGATCCAGGATACGGGGAGAAGCCAGAAACAAAAGACAGGCCTGGAAACAGGGACTAAGGATAATCAAAGTGTTTTACACCATTGCAGATGCATGTGTCTTGCGTAAGGATGAGCGGGTAGGGTTGAAGCACAGACAGCAGCCTACACACCTAAGCTTTCTACCTGAGCACCCATACCATATCCCTCAAATTTAATGACTGAGCTGTGCTTTAGCTTGGGATAAATCTAAACTTCCTTGCAAGAAGGCTTGCTGGAGGGCTATAAAGTGCTTAATGCTGGTCCTGCCGTTTTCCATGCAAGACAACATCCTTCTTCAGTCCATACAGTTAAGGTTCTTCCCCAGAGAGAGTCACAGGACCCAAAGCTCCTCCTCACATCCTCACACACAGAGCGAATATCCCAGAACATGTTACGGTGGAGAAGTTCACAGGAGGGGACTAAACCAAATAGCACAGTGACAACCAGCTTGTAGACATTTCACAGTGTTCTACCAGACTGGGAACAGATGTCTAGCTAAACAAACAAGAAAAGATATCTGTAATGCTTCATACAATTCAAGTTTGCCTCCTGAAATAAACAGCAATGTTTGTCAGTCTTTGAAAAGAAAGAAGTCCTTACCCTCAAAGCTCAAAATTAACAAATTAACAAAATTAACAAAAATAAACGAAATTAACAAATTAACCCTTTGTTAGGCTCAGACCAGTTCAGATCTCTGAGCAGTTCTGCCCAAATTTCTGCTGCCCACAGCTAGTCTGAAATGTCTTTTCTACCTGAGTCCCTATGACACTGTTCTATCCCTTCCTTGCATAACTTATATACAGTAGAAATAGCAGTGGCTTAATCTGTACTCTCCACTCCTATTGTTCTCTAATGACCTGCTGTAATTATCCAAACTGAACTCTTCTGGCAGAGCACAGCATCGTTTCTTAACTGGCTCAGTCTGTTCCCAGTGGGCTACTGAGTCTGTCTGGAAGCATTTTCTGCTGGTGAAGTGTCCTAGGAGCCAGTGATCCTCTCAACAGGGCAAGTCCAGCAGCTCTGGGCTGAGAAGGAAACAACCACTCCTGCGTTAGCAGCAGAGGGAGAGCTCTTCCAAGCATTCCTAGAGCTTCACACCCTGAGATGGAGAGAAACAAAAATACCATCTTCCCTGATAGAGGGAAGAAGGAAAAACAATGAAAATACTTTCCAGGTGCCCTACTACAGACAAGCACAATCACGTTCGTTAGCAACCTCTTAGCTTTGGTGGGGTTCTGTGATTCGTCTTGTTTTTTAATAAGACACATTGCCTCTTTCCAGACCGGTTTGTTTTGGCTTCCTGTGCCAGTGAGACAGGAAAAAAGCCCCAAAACCCTATGAAAAATATGATCTTTTCCCCCTGTTTTCCTTTTTTAAAGCTGCTGAAATGAGGTGGACCAACAGCAATTACCTCCCTGTTCTTAACCCGTGGTTTGGATCTGGGAAGTGAAACTGAACTCCCTGGGAGCGCACAAACTGAACTGTCAGAGCAGAGTGAGCACTGATCTTTTGAAAGACAAGAGATTAGAAGGAGGTTGATCCTCCATTTTCTATTTTGGCAAAACTGCTATCATTATCAACAAATGCATGGGAATTCAGGGGCCAAAAGAGCCCATTTGAGACAGAATTTTTACGACAACTGCACATTTAATTTCAGATTCCTCACCATTGCAGTGGTTTTGTTGCACCTCCTGCACCCATTACCCAGGCATTTTGGAGTCAAGAGGAAAACTAGAGATAACGTAGGCCTGCTGTTGAATGAGACATGGTGACAGAGGATGTGGAGAAGGCGGAGTTACTGAATGCCTTCTTTGCTTAGATTTTTACTGCTCAGGCCAGCCTTCAGGAGTCCCAGAGTTTGGAGGTAACAGGGAAAGTCTGGACGAAGGAAGACTTCCCCTTGGTTGAGGAGGATCAAGTCAGAGATCAGTTAAGTAAACTGGGTTGCAGAGCACTGGAACAGGCTGCCCAGAGAGGTGGTGGAGTCTCCATCTCTGGAGACATTCAAAACCCGCCTGGACACGTTCCTGTGCAACCTGCTGTAGGGTGACCCTGCTCTGGCAGGGGGTTGGACTAGATGATCTCCAGAGGTCCCTTCCAACCCCTGCCATTCTGTGATTCTGTGAATCCCCAATGATGAAGATCCCTGGTGATCCTGGTGACCCATCCCCAGGCTGCAATGGACTTTCCTAGGGAAAGAGCCATTGAAGGCATACGGAGCCTTCAGGCTGAAAGGACACAGTTCCACATGTCTCTGCCGCCAGCACTGAACAGCAGTCTGGGCAGCACAGGGACAAACAACCACCATGCCAACTTCTGGACTGCCCTTCACCATATAAGCGTAGCCCACCCTGCTCCTCAGAAAAGCCGCTGCAGTCTCTTCTGCCATGCGAGCCCACGGGCTCTGGCACCCTGCCAGACTTTTCCATTGAGGGGGGGGAATAAGTAAGCTGCAGTGTTTACAGAGATGGAGAGAGGATTAAAGCCTTTTGTGAGCAGCTAGTAACCCAAACCAGAGGTGCAGGGCAGAGATTGTGTGTCACGGCACCCAGAGTACAGAGTGGGATATTAAAGGCGGATTAGGATAATTTCATGTGCCAGACACCAGGAGAGACCTTGCAGTCCAAACATGCTTGAACTTGCTGATAAACCTGTTGCCTTCAGTGGATAGCCACCAAAGCAGGCTAAAAAGCTGGGGCCACAAAGCAAATGCCAGGCCTGATAACAGGCATTTAATATTTATTAGTGCAGGGTTATGAGCCTCTCTCTCTATACTTCTACTTTCACTAACAGCATCAGCCCTTCTGCAATCCCACCAGGAGAGAGGCCTTTCCCTGGTCAAATGGTTTGTGTCAGGCTGACACCAGACGCCTCTGTGTCTCACTGAAAGGAACAGTTTTATGGCCAACTGACAAAATTAGTTTATAACCTGTGACTGGTACCAGCAATCGCTATGTCTGTCTGAAGGGAAGGTGCCCTGATCTCAGGTCTATGATTATATATGTCAGGAGAAGAGCTATCTGTATTATCAGGCCTACTGCTCACATTGTCATATTAACCCCTCAAGCTCAAGACGCACTGCAAAGAGCATCTGCCCTGAAGAGCAGAGTAAGGAGAGCTGCAGATGCACTGGGAAGTGCCTGTTCTATTGCTATCCCAGCCTGGACGTCACAGGCCAGTGGTCTATTTTCATCAGATAAGTCTCCTCTGCAACTACTCCTTCTCTCTGCCCTGGGCAGTTATTTCTGTAGACTTCTATGGCTTGTGGTAGAACAGCACTTTACATGTCCTACCTAACAGTCTGAAGAGCCAAACAAATGTTCATTGCTTTCACCAACACTAAAATATTAGCCCTGTTTTATACATTGTCATTACTAAATGATCTCACACCCAGGAAGTTAGCGACTGTATGCAGCCAAAGTGGCACTGAAAGTAACTGGATCCCTTAGAGGAAGATCAAGGAATAAAATGGCAGAAATTCTCTTTATTCCAAAGTTAGACCAAGGTCAGATTCACCAGCTCATGGTCTATGGATCTAGAGGACCATATTTCCTAGAGCTTAGCGCCTTCACAGAGAACAGGATGCCACACAGAGATGAAGCAACTGAAGGACTGAAAACTACAAAAAGAGTTCAGAATCAAGGAAAAGGAAAAGGACAAAGGGGGAAATGCTCTAATGGAATAAAAGAAAAACCTATTGGATTGAATCATCATATCAAGCAAAGAGGGCATACTTTAAAACTTGCTTGACACACCAGAAAGGGGAATGCTATTGAGTAATCGTGAATTAAGAGGAAACTCACAGCAAGCAGACAAGGAATCACGGAATCACGGAATCTTCGGAGTTGGAAGGGACCTCTAGAGATCATCTAGTCCAACTCCCCTGCTAAAGCAGGATTGCCTAGAGCACATCACTCAGGACTGCATCCAGGCGGGTCTTGAAAATCTCCAGAGAAGGGGACTCCAACCTCCCTGGGCAGCCTGTCCCAGTGCTCTGTCACCCTCACCGTAAAGAAGTTATTCCGTGTATTTGAACGGAACTTCCTATGTTCTAACTTGTGCCCGTTGCCCCTCGTCCTGTCACTGGGAACCACTGAAAAGAGTCTGGCTCCATCCTCCTTCAACCCACCCTTTAGATACTTGTAAACATTCATAAGGTCTCCCCTCAGCCTTCTCTTCTCCAGGCTAGAGAGTCCCAGCTCTTTCAGCCTTTCCTCATAAGGGAGATGCTCCAATCCCTTAATCATCTTTGTTGCCCT